>CM053029.1:15337872-15636627 GCA_028564925.1 Lithobates sylvaticus
GGTTTAATAATAAAACAACAAAATGTTATAAAAACAATATCAATTACAGAATATCAAAAATAGATTATTCTTAAAATGAAGATTAAATCCAATATGTGTCTGTATGTAACAACAATTCACATTGTATATGTATGTCTTGGATGGACTAGAATGAGTCTCCCTGGAATGTGTGAAAACTGACTGTCTCTTGTTACACGCTTCTACTCCTACAGCCCCCACTTTTTCTATTCATCCTAGCTTGAAAGTTCTCCTGGGATATCTTGTACCACAAAAAAAATGCCCGCCAATTTTAAAAGATCAATTACATTTCCCTCCAACTTTCCTAAAAAGATGGGCATTGCTTATTCTAAAATTCCTAAGGGTAGGCTGTATACAATCTAAATTTCTTTTTACCTTTAAAACAAATACTACATATCAGTATATATACAAATTATTTCTAAATAATCTCCCAATCAAAAAACCATTGTTAAAAAATAAAAAAACATATTCGTAGCTAACATAAGGACATTTTTATCTTGAATTAACCTCCTTTCTCAGCTAGACATATGTGAAGGGACAATTTTTTTCAGCCATTTTGACTCCTTCATAGACTTACTTTGATGTAAAAACAAAAAATTCATGGGGAAACACATACAACATTTTCCTTCAAAAGAAGAATACTTTGTAACAGCAGAACTTTACACCCATTAATAATGAATGAAACAGTTTCCTTTTATACCCAAAACTGTAAAAACATAATTAATCATCATCCTAACTGTTATTAAAGCATCATCATTAGTGAATCCCATCTGTAGGTGCTGTGGTATAATAGGACACGAAATTCCAATCTAAAAGTCATATCATGAAATTTAGTTTTCATAAACCAATATAAATTCCATAATAACCTATGAAAAACAAAAAAGTGATTTATTCCCTTTTTTATTCTTCTGAAAACGACTGAATCTGTGTATCTATTTCTTCACAACATCAATAGAACCCATTGAAGATTGGAATCACTAATTCTCCAAATAAAGCTGCTTCCTTGCTAATTCAATGTGTCTGTAACTCTATTGCTTACAGATAACTCACTATCAACTTTTTATGTACTAGAACTTTTTCTTTTTAACAATAATACTTTGCAAGGAAATTACTAAGAGAGAGAATTACTCTGTTGTCTTTAAACAAAATGTATTCAATTGCTAATTGAGTACACAGCTGGAAATGTATTCAGCTACTAATTGAGTACAAAGCTGTTCTTTTCTTTTCAAGTGAACTAAACCTTTTCAGTGTTCAACCTGAACAAACCAAAAAATAGAAATATAATCATAACGAGGAAAAATAAAAATAATAACCCAGAGGATTATCCTTGAAAATATTAAAAATATATCAAAGTCCTCAACCAAATCTCTGAAACTATCCATGCAGTTCATTTAAGGACTGCTAACAATGTTTTTCACAGTGTTATATGTTACATAATGATACCTGCCCTGTCTGATGGAACTATTTTCTGTTGCAAACTTTGCATTTGGGTCTTCAAAGGGAAATAGGTTTGATTATTTTGACCTCTATACTTCAAATTACTGCACATTCTAACAGAATAGACTTCGTAAGTCCTTGGCATTGTTTTTGGATAGCACAACCTCTTTTGCATATCATTATTATTATTAGCCTTTAAACAAAACCTGGCTATGTGGCCCTCTCGTTGGCAAACAAAACATTTAAGAGTTGCTTTTTTTCCATATACCTTTCTTTGAGCATATGGTGATGAAAATTTACATTTTTGTTTAATATTAGTATGACTGAAGTCAACTGACTTCACACTTTCATTGTCTGAAAAAATACTAACAATTGATCCATCTGACTCAATTCCTGAATCAAAATTAACCCTTACATCTGACTTAGTCACATGTGTGGAACACTGAGCATGTGCAAAAACCTGAGTGTCCAATAATTGTTTTCTAAGTAGACTTATAATGTTCTCATGTTTAATCCTTTCTTGAGTCAAAAAAGCCATACGACTTTCTTTCTCTTTAAATGATTGCAATAATGCATTCATTTTATGTTCCAATTCAACTTTTTCAGTCGATAATTGTTCAATACATAAATTCTTTTGTGTATGAGCACTTTCTGTTACATTTTGCATTTCATTAAATCTTGTTACTAACTTCATTACATTACGTAACTTTTTCTTTGTTTTAACTAATGAATATTTATCCTTGTCAATGTCAGCGTTTGCTTGCAGACATTGACTATACATTGTTTTCCATAAAACATCATCAGAGATGTGTTTCGATAAACCTTTAAATTCCAATGTACTTTTATCAGCTAAAACAGTTACAAATTCCATAGTAAGTATGTAAATTTCTACTCACCACATAAAAAACGTTCCCCGTCTTTTCTTGCTTGACTCGCTTAAATTACTTCTGTATGTCTGAAATTCTCCGGTCTTTCACAATCATCGATATCATAATTGTCTCTAGGTTCTTTTCAATATTTGCGAAAGTAAATTCCTGTTCATCATTTCCCCTCTGATCAAAGTAAGGAAAATGGAAAAAAAACTTTCGACAAAAGGAATCGGGCTGGCTAGCCAATGAAATAAATAAATATACTGTGATATTTATATTCGCTTATTCTGTGTAAGCTTTCAAAAGATTGTGAGACGAATTCCTTATAATATTTCTGAGTCAGCGATAAATCAAAAAGTGTGTTTTATTGTACACACCAAAATAGAAAAATACTTACAAAAATAGTACAAGATACAAAAATAGTAAAAGATATGAAAGAATGTTACTTAGCATAAGATTAAAGGAATTCTTAGTTAGCAGAACACGTGGTTTGCTGCTTAAAGAAAATGGCTGATTAACCCTTTGTGTGCAGAAGGAATGTATGTGTCCGTGTGTGCTTCCAAGAGATAGGAGCTGTGTGTGTGTGTGTGTGTGCTGGTCAAGCTGTGTAGAGCAGGAAGTCAAAGAAAAAGAGTATCAGCCTGCAAGCACTTTTTATAAACCAAACAACCCTTGAATTTGGCGCTGAAATATAAACACACCTCTCTTCCTCCCATCTCCACCCAATGTAATGTGTCATGAGTGAACACATCACACAACATCTGGAATACATCAGCCACACACATTCCTATTCATGTGCAGGAAATGGGCTAAAAGCATTGCCTTTGAAATTCTATCTACCGAAATGGGGGAGGGTTGCTAGCCTTTTCTTTCAAACTAAATATCAGTTACATAAGACTTCTTAATAAACATATATAATATTACAATGTCCATAACACATCTAAAACAGCTTTTAAAACTCAAACCCAGCTGAATATCACATCTGAAGCCTATTAAAAGCAAAAACCAATTCACACTAATTAAAGGAGAAACTCACTGCAGTGATTATTTTTTTAAACCAAATTAAATTTTGAATATTAAGAATATAACAACCCCCCCCCCCCCCCCCACCAATTTGCTTACCTTTTCAAAACAGGCTGATCGTAGGCTTAATGACCACAGTTGCAGGGAGGACTTTTACACATGCCCCTTTACCTCCCCGGTGGGCAGCATTCAATATAGGTGATGGTGGATATGACCTCAGGGAGGAATGATATACATATGAATTCCGCCTTTATTTACATATCAATGCCGCCAATCCGCATCTATTTACATATGAATGCAGGTTATTTACATGTATACACAGGGTCTGCAGGTGAGTCATCTGTACACAACAATATGGCAGAGCTGGGAAGCATTAGTAGCAGCACTTCACACTGAGATATCGGGACACTGGATGGGACAGTTGGCAAGTATGATGCAGGCTCTTTGGGCCCCACAACAATGATGGGGCCCAGGGCAGCCTCCCCCTTTGCCCTGCCTTAAAGACGGCCCTGCATTCAGTAACATAGCATAACTACTTGAAATAAACCCTTTGTAGTTGGTGACCTCACTCATATAGTTGAAGATAGGAGTAGGCTCTGGTACCCATTGATTCACCCCTTGCTGGGCCCTTATTGCATGCTGGAGCTGCAAATAATAAAACTACATAGACTTAGGGAGCAAAAATACTGATTGGAGATCAGAGAAAGCTCGCAATTTCCCATTACTAAAGAAGTGATGCATGTGAGTGATACCATATTTGTTTCCACTTGACACCATATTGCAGTTTAGTCACCTTCTGGTAGTAATGATTACTGTATATACTCAAGTAAAAGCCGACCCGAATATAAGCCGAGGGACACCTAATTTTGACACAGAAAACTGGGAAAACGTATTGACTCGAGTATAAGCCTAGGGTGAGAAATGTGCAGCTACTGTAAGTAGAAAAGAGGGTCAACAATGTCCATTTGCTGCCCCACTGTGCCCATTTGCATGCCTCACTGTGCCCATTTGCATGCCTCACTGTGCCCATTTGCAGCCTCACTGTGCCCATTTGCAAGCCTCACTGTGCCCATTTGCATGCCTCACTGTGCCCATTTGCAGCCATAGGTCTCCAAACTTCAAACTTGGTAGTTAAGGGTTCCTAGATACTCCCCTAGCTGCAGCCAACCCCATTTGGGGTCTCTGGACCGAAAGGGTCCCGAAATGAGATTGCTGCAGATGGACATGGTTGAGGGCCCCGTATCTCGAGGCCACTTGGTGCTAGGAACCCCAAATTTGTCGTGAAAACCCAGTGGAACTATCACTACAACATATCTAAAGATGGAGTTCCCAAAGTTGGTTCGGAAAATGTCAAGCACTTTTCTGCAGCAGAGAATGACATTTACCAACCAACTTTGGGGCCCCGTATCTCGGGGGCCACTTGGTGCTAGGAACTCCATCTTTGGATATGTTTTAGTGCTAGTTCCACTGGGGTTGCACACTCCTAGCACCAAGTGGCCCAGAGAAACTGGGCCCCAAAATCAGGTCGGAAAATGTCATTCTCTGCTGCAGAAAAGTGCTTGACTCGAGTATAAGCCGAGGGGGGCATATTCAGCACAAAACAATGTGCTGAAAAACTCGGCTTATACTCGGGTATATACGGTATCCCAAATAGGGCTGTATATGGTAAACCCAGTAACATTTTGCATCATTCTGACCTTTTTCCAAATCTTCTGCATAAGGGAATAAGTAGGATAGAGTTTATTAGATTTGCTAAAAGTGTAAGGCCTAGACATGTGCACAACAAAAAAATGTGTTTATTTTCGTTTCGTTTTTTTCTTTTACGTTGATTCGTAACGATTCGTAAATTCGTAAGTCGTCGGTGTTCGGATTCGTAACGATTCGTATTTTCGTAAGAGTTATTTTTTCATTGATTCGTTTTTTCGTTAGTTTAATTTTCGTTTATTCGAAATTCGGATGCATTCGTAGTTATTCGTACATTCGTAACATTCGTAACATTCGTAACATTCGTAGATTCGTAATCGGAGCATGATTCATAATGTTATGTAATGTGTATGCTATTATTACATTGTAAGAGACACAGAAAATTACGAATCGAAAAAAAAAGTTACGAATGTACGAATTTTTTCGTTCAATCCATTAGGGATGGGCCCGGTGCTCGATGCGAACCCATGTTCGCATCGAGCACCGGGCGTTCGCTCGATCGGCGAGCCCAGAACTATTTTGGCCGTTCGCATCACGTTCGTGTGATGCGAGCGGCCCCGCAATGCATTGCGGCCGGCGCGGCCGGCGCAGTGCATTGCTGGCTGATGATTGGCCAAGCATGCACTGTGACCCCGCATGCTTGGCCAATCACAGCGCCGGAAACTCGAAGAGCCATAATTGGCTACAGGCAGGACGCCTGTAGCCAATTACAGCTCAGGGGCTTTAGTACACGCCCCCTCTTATAAAAGGCCGCCACGCCGTCTGCGCCGGTCACATGCTGTTCCGGCGTAGATAGAGCAGGATCGATCTGTGTCACTCTGCTGGATTTAGTTAGTTAGAGAGATTTACTTAGAGAGATTGAGTTAGATAGATTCATTTAGAAAGATTGATTTAGAAAGAGGGGCTTGTAGTGTGTTCGTGGCAGACAGGCACTGGCAGCAAACAGAGCTCCTGTATTTTGTTCCCAGAAGCACCTATAGGACTTGTAGTGTGTTAGTCCCATCCCACAGAGCTCCTATATTTTGTTCCCAGAAGCACCTATAGGACTTGAAGTGTGTTAGTCCCGTCACACAGAGCTCATATATTTTGTTCCCAGAAGCACCTATAGGACTTGAAGTGTGTTAGTCCCATCACACAGACCTATATTTTGTTCCCAGAAGCACCTATAGGACTTGAAGTGTGTTAGTCCCATCACACAGAGCACATATATTTTGTTCCCAGAAGCACCTATAGGACTTGAAGTGTGTTAGTCCCATCACACACAGACCTATATTTTCTTCCCAGAAGCACCTATAGGACTTGAAGTGTGTTAGTCCCATCACACAGAGACCTATATTTTGTTCCCAGAAGCACCTATAGGACTTGAAGTGTGTTAGTCCCATCACACAGACCTACATTTTCTTCCCAGAAGCACCTATAGGACTTGAAGTGTGTTAGTCCCATCACACAGAGATCCTATATTTTGTTCCCAGAAGCACCTATAGGACTTGAAGTGTGTTAGTCCCATCACACAGAGATCCTATATTTTGTTCCCAGAAGCACCTATAGGACTTGAAGTGGGTTAGTCCCATCACACAGACCTATATTTTATTCCCAGAAGCACCTATAGGACTTGAAGTGTGTTAGTCCCATCACACAGAGATCCTATATTTTGTTCCCAGAAGCACCTATAGGACTTGAAGTGTGTTAGTCCCATCACACAGAGATCATATATTTTGTTCCCAGAAGCACCTATAGGACTTGAAGTGTGTTAGTCCCATCACACAGACCTAAATTTTCTTCCCAGAAGCACCTATAGGACTTGAAGTGTGTTAGTCCCATCACACAGAGATCATATATTTTGTTCCCAGAAGCACCTATAGGACTTGAAGTGTGTTAGTCCCATCACACATACCTATATTTTCTTCCCAGAAGCACCTATAGGACTTGAAGTGTGTTAGTCCCATCACACACAGACCTATATTTTGTTCCCAGAAGCACCTATAGGACTTGAAGTGTGTTAGTCCCATCACACAGACCTATATTTTCTTCCCAGAAGCACCTATAGGACTTGAAGTGTGTTAGTCCCATCACACAGAGATCCTATATTTTGTTCCCAGAAGCACCTATAGGACTTGAAGTGTGTTAGTCCCATCACACAGAGATCCTATATTTTGTTCCCAGAAGCACCTATAGGACTTGAAGTGTGTTAGTCCCATCACACAGACCTATATTTTCTTCCCAGAAGCACCTATAGGACTTGAAGTGTGTTAGTCCCATCACACAGAGATCCTATATTTTGTTCCCAGAAGCACCTATAGGACTTGAAGTGTGTTAGTCCCATCACACAGAGATCATATATTTTGTTCCCAGAAGCACCTATAGGACTTGAAGTGTGTTAGTCCCATCACACAGACCTATATTTTCTTCCCAGAAGCACCTATAGGACTTGAAGTGTGTTAGTCCCATCACACAGAGATCATATATTTTGTTCCCAGAAGCACCTATAGGACTTGAAGTGTGTTAGTCCCATCACACAGACCTATATTTTCTTCCCAGAAGCACCTATAGGACTTGAAGTGTGTTAGTCCCATCACACAGAGATCCTATATTTTGTTCCCAGAAGCACCTATAGGACTTGAAGTGTGTTAGTCCCATCACACAGACCTATATTTTGTTCCCAGAAGCACCTATAGGACTTGAAGTGTGTTAGTCCCATCACACAGAGATCCTATATTTTCTTCCCAGAAGCACCTATAGGACTTGAAGTGTGTTAGTCCCATCACACAGACCTATATTTTGTTCCCAGAAGCACCTATAGGACTTGAAGTGTGTTAGTCCCATCACACAGAGATCCTCTATTTTCTTTGCAGAAGCACCCATAGGACTTCTAGTGTGTTAGTGGCATCACACAGAGCTCCTATATTTTCTTCTCAGCAGCACCCACAGGACTTCTAGTGTGTTAGTGGCATCACACAGAGCTCCTCTATTTTTTCTTTGCAGAAGCACCCATAGGACTTCTAGTGTGTTAGTGGCATCACACAGAGCTCCTATATTTTCTTCTCAGCAGCACCCACAGGACTTCTAGTGTGTTAGTGGCATCACACAGAGCTCCTCTATTTTCTTTGCAGAATCACCCATAGGACTTCTAGTGTGTTAGTGGCATCACACAGAGCTCCTATATTGTCTTCTCAGCAGCACCCATAGGACTTCTAGTGTGTTAGTGGCATCACACAGAGCTCCTATATTGTCTTCTCAGAAGCACCCACAGGACTTCTAGTGTGTTAGTGGCATCACACAGAGCTCCTCTATTTTCTTTGCAGAAGCACCCATAGGACTTCTAGTGTGTTAGTGGCATCACACATAGCTCCTATATTTTCTTCTCAGCAGCACCCACAGGACTTCTAGTGTGTTAGTGGCATCACACAGAGCTCCTCTATTTTCTTTGCAGAAGCACCCATAGGACTTCTAGTGTGTTAGTGGCATCACACATAGCTCCTATATTGTCTTCTCAGCAGCACCCACAGGACTTCTAGTGTGTTAGTGGCATCACACAGAGCTCCTCTATTTTCTTTGCAGCAGCACCCACAGGACTTCTAGTGTGTTAGTGGCATCACACAGAGCTCCTCTATTTTCTTTGCAGAAGCACCCATAGGACTTCTAGTGTGTTAGTGGCATCACACAGAGCTCCTATATTGTCTTCTCAGCAGCACCCACAGGACTTCTAGTGTGTTAGTGGCATCACACAGAGCTCCTCTATTTTCTTTGCAGAAGCACCCATACGACTTCTAGTGTGTTAGTGGCATCACACAGAGCTCCTATATTTTCTTCTCAGCAGCACCCACAGGACTACCGACTACAATGGCTGGAAGACCGCCAAGGGGAGGCAGAGCGTGCAGAGCCAAGAACACAGGGCAGGCAGGCTCTGTTTCTAGTGGACGTGGCCGTGGCCGTGGACGTGGTCGTGCATCGTCATCAGCACGTGGCCATGGGACACGCGCGTCTTTGTTTTCGGCAGCTGGACATGTGGAGCCGCATCATGCTGAAGGCTTGGTAGAATGGATGACCAAGCCCTCCTCATCCTCCTCATCCTCTCTCACCCAGGCTCAGGGTACTGGCAGAGCAGCTGCCAACGCGTACTCAATGGCATCATCAGCCACCCCTTCCCTAGACCCACCATGTCCTCCTGAGGAGTCCCCCGAACTCTTTGAGCACAGTGTTGGGTACATGCTCCAGGAGGATGCCCAACGATTCGAAGGCTCGGATGATGATACCCAGCTTGAGGAATCTGGCAGTACTGTTCCACCAGCTGCAGCTTACTGCCAGGTTTGCTCTAGTGGTGAAGAGGGAGGGGATGATGAGGTCACTGACTCCACGTGGGTGCCTGAAGGGAGAGAGGATGAGGAGGAGGACGAGGAGGAGGAGGATGCGGCGTCACATGTCCAACGAGGCAGGATGCCCCCTGGAGGCCAGGTAGAGGCCAGCACAGCAACTGTACAACACCGCAGAGCTCCGCCTGTGCAGGGCGCTGCCTCTGCACGTTATCAGAAAAGTTCTTTGGTGTGGGCCTTTTTTGAGACGAGTGCATCAGATCGCACCACTGCTATTTGCAATATTTGTCTCAAGCGAATCTCGCGTGGCCAAAACATCAGCCGCTTGGGCACCACAAGCATGACCAGACATATGTCGACCTGCCATGCAGCTCGTTGGCAGGCACACATAAAAGACCCACACCAAAGAACTAAGCGGACCTCTCCTTGCTCCTCATCAGCTGGGATCTCCATCCCCACTACACCTTCAGTCCTCTCTGAAAGCTGCTCTGAGAGGACTGAAGGTGTAGAATTAGGTGTGTCACAACCAAGTACTTGCAGTACACCGACGTCCGATTGCAGCAGGCAAATTTCCCTGCCCCAGCTGCTGGACCGTAGAAAGAAGTACACTCCCAGCCATCCACATGCCCAGCGGTTGAATGCTAGCTTGGCTAAATTGCTAGCACTTCAACTGCTGCCTTTTCAGTTGGTAGACTCGGCCCCCTTCCGTGAGTTTGTTCAATGTGCGGTTCCTCAGTGGCAGGTTCCCAAACGCCACTTTTTCTCACGGAAGGCGATTCCGTCTCTCTACCGGCATGTGGAAGGCAATGTCCATGCCTCGCTGGACAGGGCGGTCAGCGGTAAGGTGCATATTACCGCTGACTAATGGTCCAGCAGGCATGGACAGGGACGGTACCTTTCTTTCACGGCCCATTGGGTCACTCTATTGGCAGCTGGGAGGGATGCAGGACAAGGTGCAGTAGTGTTGGAGGTTGTTCCGCCACCACGCCTCCAAAACGCTACTACTGCTACTGGTTGTGACACACCTCTCTCCTCCACCCCCTCCTCTTCTTCTTCCTCCAGTGCTCTGTCCTTGGAACCAGCGGTGCTCCGTAGGCGTACAAGGGGCTACGCAAGTACGCAGGCAAAAAGATGCCATGCCGTGCTTGCGCTGGTGTGTTTGGGGGACAGGAGCCACACTGGGCCAGAGGTTCTGGCAGCTCTGCAGGGGCAGGCCGAGAGGTGGTTGACGCCACGTCAGCTTAAGCCAGGAATGGTAGTTTCTGACAATGGCACCAACCTCCTCTCCGCCCTGCGACAGGGGCAGCTCACCCATGTGCCCTGCATGGCTCACGTCCTCAACCTGGTGGTGCAGCGGTTCTTGGGCAGGTTCCCAGGCTTAAAGGATGTCCTGAGGCAGGCCAGGAAAGTCTGTGTGCATTTCCGCCGATCTTATAATGCCAGTGCTCGGCTGACTGAGCTGCAAAAGGAGCTGAACCTGCCCAAGAACCGCCTAATATGTGACATGCCCACCAGGTGGAACTCAACGTTGGCCATGCTGCAGCGACTGCACACGCAGCAGAGGGCCATCAATGAGTACCTTTGCGACTACGGCACCAGGACAGGGTCAGGGGAGCTTGGTTTTTTTTCCCCACGTCAGTGGAGCATGATCAGGGATGCATGCACTGTCCTCTCACCATTTGAGGAGGCCACGAGGATGGTGAGCAGTGACAGTGCATGCATCAGTGACACTGTCCCTCTTGTCCACCTGTTGGAGCATACGCTGCGTGGGATAATGGACAGGGCACTTGAGGCAGAACAGAGGCAGGAAGAGGAGGACTTCCTTGCCTCTCAAGGCCCCCTTTATCCGGACAGTGTTCCTTCTGTCCCACCCATCACACAGGAAGAGGAGGAGGAGGAGGAGGAGGAGGAGGATTGTGTGAGCATGGAGGTGGAGCCTGGCACTCAGCATCAGCAGTCTTTTAGGGATGATGTACAGTCCCAACAAACCAGTGGACTTGTACGTGGCTGGGAGGAGGTGGCTGGCGATCATGTCATCCTCAGTGACCCAGAAGACTCCGGACCGAATGCCTCAGCTAACCTACGCTGCATGGCCTCCCTGATCCTGCAAAGCCTGCGGAAGGATCCTCGTGTTCTTCGGATCAAGGAGAGGGACCATTACTGGCTGGCCACTCTCCTTGATCCGCGGTACAAGGGTAAGGTTGCGGACCTTATCTTGCCGTCGCAGAGGGAGCAGAGGATGAGACATCTCAGGGAGGCCTTGCAGAAAGGTCTGTGCAACGCGTTCCCAGAAACTGGGAGGTTACAAACTCCTGGTCCTGGGCGACGAGTTGCTGAGGCTTCGGTCAGTAGCAGAAGGAGCGGTGGGGAAGGTGGACGTCTGACCGATGCGTTCAGACAATTTTTTAGTCCGCAGCCCCAAGGTATGATCGGTTCCAGCAACCATCGCCAGCGTCTGATATACATGGTGCAGGAATACCTTGGGGCAAGGTCAGACTTGGACACCTTTCCCACCGAAAATCCTCTGGCTTACTGGGTCCTGAGGATGGATCACTGGCCAGAGCTTGCACAGTATGCAATTGAGCTACTGGCCTGTCCTGCCTCCAGCGTTCTTTCCGAACGCACATTCAGTGCTGCTGGAGGATTTGTCACCGATCATAGGGTGCGCCTGTCCACCGCCTCGGTTGATCGACTGACCTTCATCAAAATGAATCAGTCTTGGATCACCACCAGCTACCAGGCACCTGAGGCGGATATAACCGAATAATTTTTAATGTCACATCCCTTCAAGACTGCCTATGCTGATGCTGAGTGACTGTCCTCTTATGTTCACTGACTATCCTCTTCCTCCTCCTCAATGATCCATGCCACCACACCAGTGCCTAAGGCACAATTTTTCAGCCCCTGTTTAACAGGGGCGTGTACATACAATTTTTATAAAAAAATGCTTCGCAACACGTGTGACTGCTGTGCTCCAAGTACAGTATCTGTGAGGGGTTGCAGTGTTGTGGCACCAGCACCAGTGCCTAAGGCACAATTTTTCAGCCCCTGTTTAACAGGGGCGTGTACTTACAATTTTTTTAAAAAATGCTTCGCAACACGTGTGACTGCTGTGCTCCAAGTACAGTATCTGTGAGGGGTTGCAGTGTTGTGGCACCAGCACCAGTGCCTAAGGCACAATTTTTCAGCCCCTGTTTAACAGGGGCGTGTACTTACAATTTTTTAAAAAAATGCTTCGCAACACGTGTGACTGCTGTGCTCCAAGTACAGTATCTGTGAGGGGTTGCAGTGTTGTGGCACCAGCACCAGTGCCTAAGGCACAATTTTTCAGCCCCTGTTTAACAGGGGCGTGTACTTACAATTTTTTTAAAAAAATGCTTCGCAACACGTGTGACTGCTGTGCTCCAAGTACAGTATCTGTGAGGGGTTGCAGTGTTGTGCCACCAGCACCAGTGCCTAAGGCACATTTTTTCAGCCCTGTTTAACAGGGGCGGGTAATTACAAATCTTGATCTAATAGTTCACAGCAGGGCCCATTCCTGCGCCCACCAAGAGTAACTATGAGGGCCTACAGTCTTGTGGCAACACCGTCCACCACCACCGCCAAAGGCCCAATTTTTCTGCCCTGTTCATCAGGTGCTTGCAATTACAAATCTTGATCTAATAACTCACAGCAGGGCCCATTCCTGCGCCCACCAAGAGTAACTATGAGGGCCTACAGTCTTGTGGCAACACCGTCCACCACCACCGCCAAAGGCCCAATTTTTCTGCCCTGTTCATCAGGTGCTTGCAATTACAAATCTTGATCTAATAACTCACAGCAGGGCCCATTCCTGCGCCCACCAAGAGTAACTGTGAGAGCTTACAGTCTTGTGGCAACACCGTCCACCACCACCGCCAAAGGCCCAAATTTTCTGCCCTGTTCATCAGGTGCTTGCAATTACAAATCTTGATCTAATAACTCACAGCAGGGCCCATTCCTGCGCCCACCAAGAGTAACTGTGAGAGCTTACAGTCTTGTGGCAACACCGTCCACCACCCACCACCACCCCCAATTTTTCTGCCCTGTTCAACAGGTGCATGCAATTACAAATCTTGATCTATTAACTCACAGCAGGGCCCATTCCTGTGCCCACCAGTCTTGTGGCTACACCAACATCTAATAGGGCAAATTTCTGCAGAGTATATACGCCAGGCCCCTACTTTCAAACATCCAACTTACAAACGACTCCTACTTGCAAATGGAAAGAGAAAACAGGAAGTGAGAGGAAATCTACCCCTAGGAAGGGAAATTCTATCCTGTTAGATTTAATTTGGGAAAAAGGTATCTCCTCTCTACTGATACTTTATCACCAATCCTTGTTTCAATTAAAACCCCACTTTTTCCAAAAACATTTGTCATTGGGACGGAAAGTGAGGTGACATGTTCTGAACAGATGTGCAAAGACAGCAAATGTTACAGGGGTGATAACCCCTCCCTATGTTCTCCAAAAAGCTTAAAAATAGATTTTTTTGGGATGGAGCTACACTTCATAATGTACCTGTTCAGATTCTACTTAAGAACAAACCTAAAGCCGCAAGTGGTTTTAAATGGCTTCTTTTTTTCCTTTACAAATGTCATTTTGTGCAAGGACAGTTCTAAACACGGGAAACACATGCCACTTCACAGGCATACTTTAGACACCCCCCAGGGACCATATTTAAAGGAAAATTTCACTTTTTTTTTTTCACTTTATGCATCATTAAAATGACTGCTCCCGAAAAAAACGTTAGTTTTTAAAAGTTCTTTTTGCATTGATATATGTCCCCTGGGGCAGGACCTGGGTCCCCAAACCTGTTTTATGACATTAACATGCATATTGGCCGTTGTAATTAGCACTTTTGATTTCGAACGTTCGCGTCCATTATAACGTATAGGGTTCGAAAATTCGCGCGAATTTTCGGTCCGTTCGAAGGTTCTGGTCCGTTCGAAGGTTCTGGTGCGAACCGAACCCGGGGCTGTTCGGCTCATCCCGATAACACCATTCCTCCCGCAACCTTTGGGCATTGTAACTGCTCCAATTTTATTCTAGCAGGTTTAGAATGCCAGATGAGGGATCTAAAAATGGAATTGACTATGCAGAACTGTAAAGGGAGTTTGTAAATTCTGTATATAATTGTATTCTATTTTGTATGTATTGCACACGGCCCTCAATGTGCACACGGCACTAATAATGTTTTCAGTACATGTTTGCATTGTTTTGAGTCCTGATTAGAATTAGCCTGCCTATGTTACGCCCCTTGTTACCATAAATGTACAATTGTAATATTAATGTGATACCTACGTAATCATGTGTATAAAAAACCTTCAATTGCGTCATAATAAAGCAGAACGGTTATTTGGAAAGATGCTGAGCGTATCTTTTGTGTCTGTTCCCTACTGCAGCAGTTATTATTAATTTGGAACCACTAATCAATATGAGGATAGGAGTTGCCCATCAATAAATTTCCATGACACGCCGAATATGAAGGAGTGGGTAGTAGGAGTGGAAATGGTAAAAACCATAGAGAAAACAATTCAACAGACTGTTGTCTGGCGAAAATTTACTAGCCTGTCACCCAACATTTGTTGGCAGAAAGTTGGAGAATTGTGTAGCGGCCATAACCCCAAGGGGCGGCCTTGACTTTCTGGGCTTACCGATTACCTCCTCGTGGCTTGTCGGTTGTTGTCTAGGGGTTCCCAGGGTTAGTACCCAGTGACTTCAGATGCTGACACATAAAAGTCCTTTTCAAGGTTTTAATTTTGCCGGGGTAACATCCAACAATAACACAGTCTCTGATGGGAATAGAGGGTATGGGTGATAAAACTCAGGCACTTTGAACTGCTGACATCCACTGAATGTCTCTAGTTAACCCAGAGAGTAGCCACTCGCAACTGGGCACTTCACTGCTGGATAAACCTCTAACCAGAGATCTAGCAGACAACATGTGATCCGGAAAACTTAGCAAAGTCTCTGCCACAGACTAGATTGTAACTGAAGATAAGTAGGAACCTTTCCCACATTACCTGGATCTCTCTCAGCCTTCTTGGAGATACTGTGTGAAGTGTGGATTCTTTAGTGTCCATACAACTCAGCTCCCAGGCTCTTACTGAGCAGCAGTGATGTAAGTAACTGAGTTAAAATAAACTGAGTTACGTAACTCAGTTACTTTAGAGGGTAACTAGTAATCTAACTGATTACTTTTCCCCTCATGGTAACTCAGTTCCCATTACTTTGGCTTAGTTACCCCAATTACATCTACCATCACTAGATGGCAGTAGTGTAATTCCGGTGTCCTGCCAAAAAAGTTCCCCCGCCGGATAAGGACCCCCTGTACTGCGCAGGCGCAGCGTTTGCGCAGTACGAAGGACTACGGAGCTTCCGAAAATTGCCGAACCTAAACAGCTCTGAGTGAACTCTACACAGCGCAGGCGCAGTTAACATGTAATTGTACGAGGCGATGCCGCACCCTCATGATGCTCGTGCTACTCTGCAAGGGGCGTCTATCGTGTAACTAAGGGGCGGGTCTAGTATTACTGTAACCAAGGGGCGCATTTATTATTATTGTTATATATCGAGCTCTGCCCATTAATTTAACATTCGCCCTCTTCTGTAGCCATCCGCCCCTTACACGATATAATAATAATAGACCCGCCCCTTACACGATATAATAATAATAGACCCGCCCCTTACACGATATAATATTAATAGACCCGCCCCTTGCTTACACGCTATAACAGATCTGCCCCTTGGTTAGAGCAATAATAGAGCAGCTCCTTGGTTACACGATATATAACAATAATAAATGCGCCCCTTGGTTACAGTAATACTAGACCCGCCCCTTAGTTACACGTATAGAATATTAAAAAAAAAAAGTCAGTTACTTTGCTGAGTAACTAATTACTTTTCCAATGTAGTAACTGAGTTACTAACGCAATTACTTTTTGGGAGAAGTAATTTGTAACTTAACTAAATTACTTTTTTAAAGTAAGATGACCAACACTGCTGAGCAGCCAGCTTGTTGGCCCTCCTCCGAAGAGTCCTCCCCTGGTCACTTGTATGAGTTGCCGTGTCTCTCCAATACCGAGAGCACACCGAGACACCTCCGAATCCTCCTTCAGTTACTGGGCCTCAAACTAGCCAGTTGCGAGGCTCGGGAACGGACAGATCCCCACCCCAGACCATGAGGACCTCTGGGGCTGGTCAGGGTGACCATGCTTGCGGGACGGCAGTAGACATGGGAGCCGTCAAAAAATTTGTTCCGTTTCGTATAAAAAAAAAATTCGTAATTCGTGTACGAAATTTAATTCAGATTTATTCGGAATCGTTACGAATCGTTAATATCATTACGAATCGTTACGAATATCGACACTCTACGAATAATAACGAATTATCAGAAAACGTATTAACGTTACATAACACAAGTCTATTGTTCACCAATCACTCAGAGGAAGTACGAAATACAAAATTTAGTTTACGAATATGATATTCGTTATTCTGAATCTCTAATTCATTCGAATCATTCGTTATATCCGCTATAATTTTTTTTCATATTAGTTGAAGTTCGTCATTTGATAGTTTGGATTCGGATAATTTGGATCCGAAATTCGTAAACGAAATTTTGTATTTCGTACAGAATTCGTATTCGTAAAAATTCGTAATTCGGATTCGTACGAATGTACGAATTTCAAAAAATTTGTACGAATTTCCGATTCGTACGAAACTAATCGCACATGTCTAGACGGCAGACACTCCTGGGTCCAGGAACCCTCACGGGGCTGCCCCGGACCGGAACCAGGAGTCAAAGCAGCAGCCAAACCCTGAACACGTGACTTCAGCACCTTAAATACCCCTTCCCAGGCTCTACAGCGGGGCCAGACACGCCCACTGATTGGCTCCGGGAAAGATTGGTACCTAACACGTCCAACCAGGCTTGGTTCTCAGCCTGTCACAGGTGCCTCACTGCACCTATGACCAGGCAGAACCTCAGTACAGCCCGGCCAGACTGATGCCAAAGTAAACCCTGTACAATTAACCCCCAGAACTCCATTACAGTTCTGAGAAAAAACTAAATTTACATAGATAGCGCACACTTAATAAAGTGTGGGTGCTACAATTGTCAAAAGGAGCGTACTAACAGTCAGATTTTAGGACAACAGTCTGTCAACAGACAATCCCCTGCCAACAATCTGATCACGTGTACGAGGCTTTAAGTAGTTTTCTAGCAAAAAAAATGTTTTTAACTTGTAAACAACACATCTAAAAAAGAGGCTTGGGTCTTAAGTGGTTAATACTCAGGTTCTTGCTTGTTAGATTTTGTGTTTGGAAAGTCTATGAATCCGGTAGTTGTAACATTGCAAGGTAAAGGGTGCCACCTAGTGGGCGAACATTTAATAGCTTCTTTCTAACAAGTGCAAGAGAAAATGGTAAGGTAAACATGTGCTCATATCGAACAAATAAACCACTGACAACTTTTCTCCGTGGGTGAGTGAATCCCTAGAGCAGGCATTTGCAATTAGCGGACCTCCAGCTGTTGCAGAACTACAAGTCCCATGAGGCATAGCAAGACTCTGACAGCCACACGCATGACACCCAGGGGCAGAGGCTACGGTTGCCACCGGTCCAGGATTCACCCAGACAGTTTGGGTTTTGAATCATGTGTCCGGGTTTCAGTCCATCTAAAACCCGGACACAATATTCAGACAGGAATGTGGCTCAGAACAGGGCCTGATAGGAGAGTGAGAGGTCACTATGTGCACAGCATTACTATTCTCTTTGGAGACCCCAAAGGTGTCCCAGGTCTGTTACAATACTATAGTGCATATTAAAAAAAAAATGTTTTTGCGGTGCGCCGCTAAAGTGTTTGGGGTTGGCTTGAAGAAAAAGTGGCAACCCTAGCAGAGGCATGATGGGACTTGTAGTTTTGCAACAGCTGGAGGTCCTCTAATTGCATATCCCTGCTCTAGAGGGTATATAGCTTTTGCAGATTTGATCCCTTGTTCTGGGGTTTTCGGCCTGCTGAGGAGTTGTAGTTGGATCTGTTTGCGTCCCTGCGTTGCTTTCCAAATTGGAAAGGGGATTTCCCAGGAAAGGGGCCTGACATGGGTAGGGTTGCCACCTTTTCTTCAAGCCAAACCCCGAATGATCTAGCCGCGTACATCAACATTTTATTTTTAAGGAAGAACACTGTGGTGTAAAGGGGAACTCTGATGTAAGGGAGTTTCTGCTCACCAAACCTCCCACTTACATCAGAGTTCCCAGAATTCCATCATAAATTAGGGTTCCCGAAGCCCCCCCTTACATCAGAGTCCACAGGGCACCCCTTACTTTCTGAGTCCCCCTACCTTAGTGTACTCACTCACTTGGAGGCAGGAGAGAGAAAGGAGGGAGCAGGGAGACTTCAGTCACAGACATTGGATGGTGAGCTCACCCGAGCATGGAGGCTCAGGCGTCGACACCTTTCATCCACAATGTATCTGCCAGTTTCTGAACTTCAAACTTCCAGCCCACCCATCTCTTTCCTGATGCATAGAAAGCTGGGGATTGGAGTGTGGGTGGGCAGACAGAGGGGTAGGGGTGGGAGGAGGAGGAGCAGATCAAGCCTTCTCTCCTCTCCTGTCTGTGTATGGGGGTGGGGCCCATGTGCACACCTATGCACTCAGCGGTTGTGGTACTTGAGGAGCCAAAATCCATTCTAAATATTGTGTCTGGGTTTCAGGTGGTCTGAAACCCGGACACACAATTCAAAGCCTGGACTGTACGGATAATGGGTGGCAACCCTAGACATGGAGGGTAGGTTGTTAATGGCTGGAGGTAAGCGGAACTCTGCATACCAATCCGGCAGCTCTACTGGAGCAATCTGTGTGTAGCCTCCTGTTCCTAAAAATGGGGCTATAGTGTAAATTTAGCTTTTGGCTGAGCTGTAAACAGCTCAGAATTGATTGTTTATTTGGTTATGTTCTAAACTTGACTGTGTTGTGTATTTCTCACTGTTGCCAGTAGGTGTTACTGGTACCACAGGACAGTATGAGAATTACAACTAGGTTGAGCTGTAATGAATATTCTTTTTCCGGAAAAAGCCCACTAGGAGGTTCCTGGAAGGTTCTGGGAAGGGGTATTTATTGGACAGGTGCCATGTACTCCCTCCTGGCCCGAGTATGTGCTGCTGCAAGAAGGCCCAGAAGCCTGTCTGGGGCCTACTAATCCTGGGGTGATCCTTATGCCGCGTACACACGAAGGGACAATCCCTCGTGTGTGGGCGCCGGCGGACTTTTTGGCGCCAAAGTCCGGCAGACTTTTTGGCGCCAAAGTTTTAAGTTTGGTTTTAAAATTATCCGCTGGACTTGGCAGTCCGGCGGACAATCCCGCCGTTAGTAGGCAAGTCCGCGGGACTTTTGAAATGAACGGACTTGCCGCTCATCGGCAAGTCCGTTCATTTAGCACGTGACTTCAGGTTACGTAGCTAGCGTAGGCAGTACATGCCGCCGCGCTAGCTCCGTGACCTGGCATGGATTTAAAGGGACTCCCCACGCCGAAAAAACGGCGTGGGGGTTCCCCCCAAATCCATGTCAGACCCTCATCCGAGCACGCAGCCTGGCAGGCCAGGAAAGGGGTGGGGACGAACGAGCGCCCCCCCCCCTCCTGAGCCGTACCAGGCCGCGTGCCCTCAACATGGGGGGTGCCCTGGGGAAAGGGGGGCCGTGCGGCCCCCCCACCCCAAAGCACCTTGTCCCCATGTTGATGAGGACAAGGGCCTCTTCCCGACAACCCTGGCCGTTGGTTGTCGGGGTCTGCGGGCGGGGGCTTATCGGAATCTGGGAGCCCCCTTTAATAAGGGGGCCCCAGATACCGGCCCCCCACCCTATGTGAATGAGTATGGGTGTTCTGCCCATATTGTCATAGTAATATGTGCTATGTGCTGTTACAGATTATACTGCAATGTTGGTTTGACATTGTTGCCATCTAGTGGTCAGAGTTAGTTATTATTTTGTCACTAGGAAAAGGAATTCCTTTACATTCAAGGCAGTAACCTTTAACCTGGAACTGGTATCTTCACAGTAAAGAGCAGTAACCTTTAACCTGGAACTGTATTTCCTTCATTTCATGACTGCTCCATGATATAACAGACTGCAGACAGAAGAGCTCTCATCTATTCCTGGATTAATGGTGGAATTGTCTGTGAGTACACTCACTGATAGAGTGAAGCTGCTGTATAATGTTTTAATGTACTGACACATATGTTTTGTTTATGTTTATGTTGTAGTTTTACAAAGTTATTCGGAAAAAGAATACATACAGATTTGATGTCTCACGTTTCTTGACTTCTGAATTATTGTTAAGCTGTCTGACTAGTGTTATACAACAGTTCAATAACGCGAAGCAGAACAGTAAAAAGACAACCACGTGGCAGTCTGGAATAAACTGAGACGCCATTAGTGCAGCATGAGTCTAAGATCAGGAACAAAGTACCAGGCTGATGACACGCTATCGCCGACACAGCAAGGCAGGGAGAACATTCCCAGTGCCCAGCAAGACGATGCACAATCGCATGTGTCCAGATCTTCATGGGCTAGCAAGATGTCCTCAGCAAGTTCCTCAACAGTTAAAGCTCGTGCCAAGGCAGAAGCTGCCCGCGTCCAGCTACAGTACGCAGAAAAAGAAGCCATGATGATGCAGGAGTTAGCAGCAAAGAAAGCTACCATAGCACAAGAAGAAGCGGAATTAGAAGCAAAATTGCTCATCCTGAAGCGTCAGAAGGCTGCTGCAGCTGCTGAAGCTGAGGTCGCTGCCTACATGGGAACAAGTCGGTCAGGAAGTGAAAAATCATATAAAGACCCAGAGGTTCCAGAAAAACCTCTATCCTCTACAGATCGTACAAGTAAGTACATCCAGAACCTTACTGATGCGCATACAAAGGAACAGTCTCTTAAACCTGAAACAAATCAATTCAGGCCGAGATCAACATCCCCCCTGAGCAGGTCCAAACAACCACATGAGGTCAGCGGCTGTCAGCAAATCAAGAATGAAGCACCAGAAACCCCTAAGAACAAAAAACAAGTGTTCCCATCACCTCAACATATAGATTACATGGGCGAACAACAATGTGCAGTGGATGTCACCAAATATCTCATCCGCAAAGAGATGGTTAGCTCAGGCTTTCTCCAATTTGATGACTGTCCTGAAAACTATTGGGCATGGAAATCCTCCTTTCTGAATGCCACTGAAGGTCTGAACTTTTCACCAGCAGACATACTTAATTTGATGATAAAATGGCTTGGTACAGAGTCAGCAGAGCATGCTAAGAGGATGAGAAGAGCAAACCTGTTCAACCCTGCAGCAGGACTCAATATGACCTGGAAAAGACTAGAAGAAACGTATGGATCCCCTGAGGTAATAGAAGGAGCACTGTTGAAAAAACTTGAAGTCTTTCCCAAGGTGGGCTACAGAGACAACGTGCGGCTACAAGAACTAAGTGATCTTCTACTAGAGATAGAATATGCCAAAGAGGATGGCTACTTGCCAGGACTTTCATATCTAGATACAGCTAGAGGCACCAATCCCATAGTAGAGAAACTACCCTCAAATCTGCAAGACAAGTGGATGTCTGTGGGAGGTAAATTCAAAGGAGATTATGGTGTTGCTTTCCCCCCTTTCTCTGTGTTTTCTAGGTTTGTCCGACAGGAAGCGAAAATCCGAAGTGATCCCAGTTTTGCCTTCACCACCAGCGGCAATCAATCACACAGACCTGAGAAACCTCACAGACCTCACGGTAGGACTTCTGTATCCACACACAAAACAGCTGTACCTTCAGCAGTCACAGACTATCAAAGCACCCACAAGGTACACACCATAGAAAACCCTGATAGACATTGCCCAATACACAAAAAAACACATCCATTAAAGAAATGCAAAGGCTTTAGAAGCAAACCCATTGCAGAGCGGATGTCCTTCCTTAAACAGAACGGCATCTGTTTCAAGTGTTGCGGATCCACTTATCACGTTGCCAAAGACTGCAAAATACAAGTAGAATGTACAGAATGTGGCAGTGAGAGACATATTGCAGCTTTGCACCCAGGCCCTGCTCCTGTCCCACTAGAGACTGTAGAACCCGGGAAAGATCAGGGCAGGGAGCAACAAGAGACCCCACTCTCCTCAGTGATGTCTAATTGCACTAAAGTATGTGGACAAGGCAAGAGTGCACTGTGTATCCCACTGGCAAGAGAGAAAGGGCAGTGAAAATGTATGCAGTGCTAGATGAACAGAGCAACAGATCCCTTGCAAAGCCAGAATTCTTTGATATCTTTAATCTTAAGGCAAGTGCAGTTCCATACACTCTAAAGACATGTGCGGGAACAATTGAAACCACAGGGAGAAGAGCTTCTGACTTTACCATTGAATCCTTCAATAAGAAAGTGCAGTTCCCACTTCCTACCCTAATAGAATGTGGGCTTAGATGTATTTGGTCCATGGTCTGTTTTGACCCGTCGCACTAGAGGAGGCAGTGCGGATAGTAAACGATGGGCAGTTCTTTTCACTTGTTTGTCCACCCGAGCTGTACACATAGAGCTACTTGAAGCTATGTCAACATCAAGCTTTATTAATGCCTTGAGGAGATTCTTCTCAATTCGTGGCCCAGCAAGACTGCTCCGTTCTGACAGAGGAACAAACTTTGTGGGAGCCTGCAAAGAACTTAACATTTGTGACAGCGAATCACAATTGCAAGACTTTCTCCAAGACAGAGGATGTACATGGGTCTTTAATCCTCCACACTCCTCACATATGGGTGGTGTCTGGGAGAGACTTATAGGTATTGCCAGACGAATCTTGGATGCTATGTTGCTACAAACCAAACCTGTTCACTTGACCCATGAGACTTTAAGCACCTTTATGGCAGAGGTTTCAGCTATTATGAATGCCAGGCCTATAGTTCCTGTGTCCTCAGACCCAGATACACCTATGGTCCTTACCCCAGCAATGTTGTTGACTCAAAAGGTGAACTCTTTGTCTGCTCCATCTGGAACCATAAGTACAACACAAGTTCATGCAAAACAATGGAAGCAAGTACAATGCTTGGCAGACACCTTTTGGAAAAGATGGAAGAGAGAGTATCTGTCAAATTTGCAACGCCGCAGGAAATGGACTGAGGATCGCCCAAATGTAAAAGTGGGTGATGTTGTTTTGTTGAAGGACAGCCAAGAGGGCAGAAATGAGTGGCCCGTAGGACGTATTGTCAATACTCTACCAAGCAGAGATGGCAAGGTCAGAAAGGTGGAGGTCAAGATTGTGAAAAATGAGACCACCAGAATTTATCTCAGACCTGTAACTGACATTATAGTTTTGATATCGGACTAGCTAGGATTCCATTTTCCTGTTTATATGTTTTTTCTGCATAGCAGTGGTTATTTATGTAATGACATAATAAATTATGCCAGACAGGGAGTGTTCTGCCCATATTGTCATAGTAATATGTGCTATGTGCTGTTACAGATTATACTGCAATGTTGGTTTGACATTGTTGCCATCTAGTGGTCAGAGTTAGTTATTATTTTGTCACTAGGAAAAGGAATTCCTTTACATTCAAGGCAGTAACCTTTAACCTGGAACTGGTATCTTCACAGTAAAGAGCAGTAACCTTTAACCTGGAACTGTATTTCCTTCATTTTATGACTGCTCCATGATATAACAGACTGCAGACAGAAGAGCTCTCATCTATTCCTGGATTAATGGTGGAATTGTCTGTGAGTACACTCACTGATAGAGTGAAGCTGCTGTATAATGTTTTAATGTACTGACACATATGTTTTGTTTATGTTTATGTTGTAGTTTTACAAAGTTATTCGGAAAAAGAATACATACAGATTTGATGTCTCACGTTTCTTGACTTCTGAATTATTGTTAAGCTGTCTGACTAGTGTTATACAACAGTTCAATAACGCGAAGCAGAACAATGGGGTACGATGTACCCCTACCCATTCACCTAAGGTGTAAAATGTAAAGTACAAAAACACACACACTTTTGAAAAAATATTTTATTGCACTGCTCCGGGGGTCTTCTTCCGTCTTGGGGGTCTTCTCGCCGGACTCCCCCGCCATTTACCAAGCTCTTTTACTGAGCGGGGGAAGTCCGGCTACCTTCTTCGTCGTCGCCGCCGTCGTCGTCTGGGGGTCTCGATCCGCCTTCGGGGGTCTTCCGGGGGTCTCTTCTGTTCTTGCGGCGGTCGTCGTCTTCTGCGCCGCCGGCGCCGCCTTCTTCTTCTTGTCCTTCTTCTTGTCCTTCTTCTTGTTCTTCTTCTTCCGATGTTGACCCGACGCTCTCTGCTCTCCCGGAGGATGCTGGGACTGTGACATCGCAAGGGGGCGGGGTCACCATGTGACATGAACATGTGACCCTGTCCCCATGCCCCTATATAAGTCCCAGCGCAGAGCGGCACAGGCATTCCGGGCAGAGAGAGCGTCGGGTCAACATCGGAAGAAGAAGAAGAACAAGAAGAAGGACAAGAAGAAGGACAAGAAGAAGAAGAAGGCGGCGCCGGCGGCGCAGAAGACGACGACCGCCGCAAGAACAGAAGAGACCCCCGGAAGACCCCCGAAGGCGGATCGAGACCCCCAGACGACGACGGCGGCGACGACGAAGAAGGTAGCCGGTGTTCTATCACCAAGTGTCCGGCTGTCACTAGGTGTCCGAAGTCTACTGCGCATGCGCAGCGCATGCGCAGTCTGGATCCAGAAGATTTTCGGAAATTGTCGGAAGATGAGCGGCGCCTGCGCCGTGAGTCGAGGAGAAGCCCCCACCATCCAAGCGGACATAGGGTTAGTCAAATTGAGAGGGCCCCTCGCGGGCTCACTTCGCTCGCCACGCATCGGGCACGGCCTCGCTGCGCTCGGCACTTTTATATTCTAACTCTATGTCCACTGGGATGGTGGGGCTTGAAAGTGGACTCACGGCGCAGGCGCCGTTCATCCTCGGCAATTTTCGGAATATGGGCGTCCTGTGTACTGCGCATGTGCAGTACACCTCGGACACTTGGTGATGGGGACGGATAATGATACAACACCGGACTTCCCCCGCTCGGTAAAAGAGCTTGGTAAATGGCAGGGGAGTCCGGCGAGAAGACCCCCAAGACGGAAGAAGACCCCCGGAGCAGTGCAATAAAATATTTTTTCAAAAGTGTGTGTGTTTTTGTACTTTACATTTTACACCTTAGGTGAATGGGTAGGGGTACATCGTACCCCATACTCATTCACATAGGGTGGGGGGCCGGTATCTGGGGGCCCCCTTATTAAAGGGGGCTCCCAGATTCCAATAAGCCCCCGCCCGCAGACCCCGACAACCAACGGCCAGGGTTGTCGGGAAGAGGCCCTTGTCCTCATCAACATGGGAACAAGGTGCTTTGGGGTGGGGGGGCCGCACGGCCCCCCTTTCCCCAGGGCACCCCCCATGTTGAGGGCACGCGGCCTGGTACGGCTCAGGAGGGGGGGGGGCGCTCGTTCGTCCCCACCCCTTTCCTGGCCTGCCAGGCTGCGTGCTCGGATGAGGGTCTGACATGGATTTGGGGGGAACCCCCACGCCGTTTTTTTCGGCGTGGGGAGTCCCTTTAAATCCATGCCAGGTCACGGAGCTAGCGCGCCGGCACTGCCTGCGCTAGCTACGTACCTGAAGTTACGTTCGAAATGAACGGACTGCTCCGTGTGTGGGCAAGTCCGTTCATTTTCAAAAGTCCCGCGGACTTTTGGCCGGCGGATTATCCGCCGGAGAAGTCCGTGCGTGTGTGGGCAAGTCCACACGCTCGGAAAGTCCAGCGGACCCAGCTGGAAAGTCCTGTGGGATTGTCCGCTGGACTAAGTCCGCCGGCAAAAGTCCGCACGTGTGTACGCGGCATTAGGCTGTCTTTCCTGTGGGGAAGAAGCCGAGCCAAGCTGAGGAGATCCAGGGGAGGACCCTTGCTGGAGAGAGCCAGGATGAAGGCTGGTCTCTCAGAAGGGCCTGGTGACTCGTTTGGAGGATGTAACTAGCTCCTGGCTGCTAATTCTGTGAGGGAGACTTGTATGAAGCCTGTATTTGTAGGAGGAGCCTGAGAGGGCTATTTAAGCCTCCTCCTCCGTCAGGGCCAGGGTCGTCGGCTTTCTGGGTTGATGCACGTCACTTCCGGCCACCTTTCTGAGCGGCGGTAGGTCACAGCATTTGTGTTGGTTCCTCGTGTCCCCCCCCCATCCACCAGCTTTGTGGGCGCTGTCCTGCTCATCCTCCCTTGCAGCACCATGTTTCAGCTGCGTGGAGGGCAGCAGCCGCTCCTCCCAGCGATCATGGGGGGGGAAGTCCATCCATCCTCCACCACCCACTTTCCCCACGGTTCTATCTGGCCAGCGTGCCGCCCACCTGCCCGCTTCTCCCGGCGCTCATGCCGAGGGGGAGCGGGGGGGCGTCTGTCCTTGCACGTTCCACTCTCCCCTCAGCTGTTTAGCAGTGTGCCGCCCGCCCGCTTCTCCCGATGCTCATGCCGAGGGGGGGGGGTCTGCCCTTGCACGTTCCTTTCCCCTCAGCTGTTTAGCAGCGTGCCGTGCCGCCTGCCCGCTTCTCCCGACGCCCATGCCGAGGGGGAGCGGGGGGGCGTCTGTCCTTGCACGTTCTTCTCCCCTCAGCTGTTTAGCAGTGTGCCGCCCGCCCGCTTCTCCCGACGCTCATGCCGAGGGGGAGTGGGGGGGCGTCTGTCCTTGCAAGTTCCACTCTCCCCTCAGCTCTGTCCAGCCAGCGTGCAGCCTGCCCACTTTTCCCGGCGCTCATACCGGGGGGAGCGAGGGGCATCCATCCTACATCCCACAATCTTCCACAGCCTCACCTGGCCAGCGTGCACGCCTGGTGGGGGGATGATCGGCTGCCCACCTGCTCCTCTTCTCGTGTTTCCAGGAGGGGGAAGGGCAGTCACCCACCCATCGCTTCTTGCCTCCCCATAACTGGCTTCTCTGCAGCAGGGACAGTGGACATCAGACCACCCTCAGCAGTCATGGCAATGGCCAGACTGAGGTGACAGGTCTGCCAGGTTGCTGCTTTCACTTTCTTGGTCAGTATTTCTATTGCAGCTATTGAACGCTATTGCAGCGTTCGGCCTGGCATTTCTGTCATAGCGTTTTCTGCCTGGCATTTTTGTCATAGCGTTTTGCCCGGCATTTCTGTCATTTCTGTCATATCGTTTTCTGCCCGGCATTTCTGTCATGGCATTTCTGTCATAGCGTTTCTGCCCGCCATTTCTGTCATAGCGTTCTGCCCGCCATTTCTGTCATAGCGTTTCTGTCCGCCATTTCTGTCATAGCGTTTCTGCCCGCCATTTCTGTCATAGCGTTTCTGCCCGGCATTTCTGTCATAGCGTTTCTGCCCCGGCATTTCTGTCATAGCGTTTCTGCCCCGCATTTCTGTCATAGCGTTTCTGCCCCGCATTTCTGTCATAGCGTTTCTGCCCGCCATTTCTGTCATAGCGTTTTCTGCCAGGCATTTCTGTCGGAACGGTTTCTGCCCGGCATTTCTGTTTTAGCGTTCTCCCCCGGCATTCTGTCATGGCTTTGCTGCCTCAGCGTTTGTGGTCCAGGATTTCTGTCATTGCATTCTGCCTCAGCGTTCAGTCTCAGCATGTTTCAGTCATTTGCGTTTCGTCCCAGGTTTCTGTCATGGCTTTTCTGCCCAGGTTTCTGTCATGGCTTTCTGCCTCAGCGTTCTGTCAGCGTTCTGCCCCAGGATTTCTGTCGTTGCATTTCTGCCTCAGCATTTCAGTCTCAGTGTTTCTGTCATTCTACTTCTGGCATAGCGTTTGGCCCAGGATTTCTGTCATGGCATTCTGCCACAGAATTTCTGTCATTTTGTTTCTGCCCCTGGATTTCTGTCATTTTGTTTCTGCCCCTGGATTTCTGTCATTAAGTTTCTGCCTCATCGTTCAGTCTGAGTGTATTTTCTGTCATTTGCGCTTCTGCTCCTGGATTGCTGTCATTTTGTTCTGCTCCTGGATTTCTGTCATTTCGTTCTGCTCCTGGATTTCTGTCATGGCGTTCTGCTCCTGGATTTCTGTCATTTGCGCTTCTGCTCCTGGATTTCTGTCATTTCGTTCTGCTCCTGGATTTCTGTCATTTCGTTCTGCTCCTGGATTTCTGTCATTGCGTTCTGCTCCTGGATTTCTGTCATTGCGTTCTGCTCCTGGATTTCTGTCATTGCGTTCTGCTCCTGGATTTCTGTCATTGCGTTCTGCTCCTGGATTTCTGTCATTGCGTTTCTGCCCCTGGATTTCTGTCATTGCGTTTCTGCTCCTGGATTTCTGTCATTGCGTTCTGCCCTGGATTTCTGTCATTGCGTTTCTGCCCCTGGATTTTTCTGTCATTGCGTTTCTGCCCCTGGATTTCTGTCATTGCGTTTCTGCCCCTGGATTTCTGTCATTGCGTTTCTGCTCCTGGATTCCTGTCATTGCGTTCTGCTCCTCGATTCATGTCATTGCGTTTCTGCCCCTGGATTCATGTCATTGCGTTTCTGCCCCCTGGATTCATGTCTTTGCGTTTCTGCCCCCTGGATTCATGTCTTTGCGTTTCTGCCCCTGGATTTCTGTCATTGCGTTTTCTGCCCCCTGGATTCATGTCTTTGCGTTTCTGCCCCCTGGATTCATGACTTTGCGTTTCTGGCCCCTGGATTCATGTCTTTGCGTTTTCTGCCCCTGGATTCATGTCTTTGCGTTTCTGCCCCCTGGATTCATGTCTTTGCGTTTCTGCCCCCTGGATTCATGTCTTTGCGTTTCTGCCCCCTGGATTCATGTCTTTGCGTTTCTGCCCCTGGATTCATGTCATTGCGTTTCTGCCCCTGTCATTGCGTTTCTGCCCCCTGGATTCATGTCATTTTCTGCCCCTGGATTCATGTCATTGCGTTTCTGGCCCTGGATTCATGTCATTGCGTTCCTGCCCCCGGATTCATGTCATTGCGTTCCTGCCTCAACATTCAGCTTCAGCGTTCTGTCATCACGTTTCTGCCTCGTTTGCTGTCATCACGTTTCTGCCTCAGCATTTCTGTCATCACGTTTTCTGCCTCAGCATTTCTGTCATCACGTTTCTGCCTCACCGTTTCCGTCATTTCGTTTCCGTCATTTCGTTTCCGTCATTTCGTTTCCGTCATTTCGTTTCCGCCCTTGCATTTCTGTCATTGCGTTTCAGCCTCAGCGTTTCTCAGAGGGGCGTTGTTGTTTACCCATGGCATACTCCGGTAGCTGTTTTTTTCGTTGGTTGTCATGTCTCATCGTATCTGTGTTCATGTTGTACCTGGGTCAGTTAGTTAGGGCTTACGTCAGGATCTGTCACGTCTACAGATCCACACGGGCTGAAGTTTCGTTTGTTAATTAATTGTTGTCCACAATCTTCTCGCCCGCATACCATACGTCATACGATGCATGTTTATTTACTACACTCATACGACTACCCACCACGGTCCGTGGGTACACCAGCCCTGAGTTTCATGTCATTGCGTTTCTGCCCCTGGATTCATGTCATTGCGTTTCTGCCCCTGGATTCATGTCATTGCGTTTCTGCCCCTGGATTCATGTCATTGCGTTTCTGCCCCTGGATTCATGTCATTGCGTTCCTGCCCCTGGATTCATGTAATTTCGTTCCTGCCCCTGGATTCATGTCATTGCGTTCCTGCCTCAACAGTCAGCTTCAGCGTTCTGTCATAGCGTTTGCTGTCATCACGTTTCTGCCTCAGCGTTTGCTGTCATCACGTTTCTGCCTCAGCATTTTCTGTCATCACGTTTCTGCCTCAGGATTTCTGTCATCACGTTTCTGCCTCACCAGTTCCGTCATTTCGTTTCCGTCATTTCGTTTCCGTCATTTCGTTTCCGTCATTTCGTTTCCGCCCTTGCATTTCTGTCATTGTGTTTCAGCCTCAGCGTTTCTCAGAGGGGCGTTGTTGTTTACCCATGGCATACTCCGGTAGCTGTTTTGTTCGTTGGTTGTCATGTCTCATCGTATCTGTGTTCATGTTGTACCTGGGTCAGTTAGTTAGGGCTTACGTCAGGATCTGTCACGTCTACAGATCCATACGGGCTGAGGTTTCGTTGTTAATTGATTGTTGTCCACAATCTTCTCGCCTGCATACCATACGTCATACGATGCATGTTCATTCACCACACTCATACGACTACCCACCACGGTCCGTGGGTACACCAGCCCTGAGTTTTCAGTCAATTACCTGTCTCTGCGCTGCAGGTTACTCTGGCTCACTTACCACTCACACGAGGGGGGGGGGGGGGGTTCTGTCGTTAGGGTCATCACGCGCAGTGGTCTTGACATTTCTGCTCATGTTCTCATTCTTAGGTAGGCACAGAGGGGCGGGCGTTGTTGTTCTCATGTCTGGTTGTCTGTCATTTCTCTAGTTTGTGTTCTCAGGTTGGGGCCGTCTTGGCTTCCATACCTCCTTCCTCGGTTCAGGATTCAGACTCGGTAGTTGGGTCTCTGGCTGAAGCACATCCCGATCTCATCAGGTAGGACCAGTGTCCTGTGTCTGGCATGGTTCTCCATGTTGATGATGCTCATTGCCATGGCGCATGGGCCTTATCTACTTACTCCATCACTTTCATCAGGTATCCAGCATTTCGCACTCCTACCAGTGGTCCTTTTTTTGCCCTCACCCTCTCACTTCCCCATAGGATTTTGATCGTCCCGGCCATCATTCGCAGGGGTTCCTCGGGCCAGGCCTTGCTCCCTTCCCCCTCGTATCCTCTCATTCGCAAGCAAGTCATTCTCATGTCTAAGTTGTCTCGGGCACCATGCCCAATCCAATCTTGCACGGGACGTTCTGTTGGTTCTGGGTAGCTTTGCAGGTTCCATAGGGGTTCCTTTCTCATCACCAAGTCAGGAGTCGGTGGGTTTCCCCTGTCACCGCGGATACTTACTGTTGCCTTCTGGGCGCACGCCAACATACGTGTTGGATCATTACCTTCCCTTCTTCACCTAAATTTGCATCTTTTTGCCCTCTTCTCTACCGAGCAGCTAGGCCAAGGCACACCTCAGGCCTTGGTTCTTAGGAATATCGCATTTCCCGCTTGAAGACTCTGACTACAAGTATGAAGGCTGGCCGGAGGCCAGCATGTATTTGTAGGAGGAGCCTGAGAGGGCTAATTAAGCCTCCTCCTCCGTCAGGGCCAGGGTCGTCGGCTTTCTGGGTTCCCATCCACCCGTTTCCCCCAGACTTTCATACATACTCGTAGTACTTCTATTCTTCCATTCTTACAGTCTTACATTCAGGGTATGCCCTCTTCTCTGGCATACCGACCAGCTAGGCCAAGGCACACCTCAGGCCTTGGTTCTTAGGAATATCGCATTTCCCGCTTGAAGACTGTGAGAGAGACTTGTCCAGACATTCTACCAGCTGCTAGGTCTGTGTGAGAGGCCTATCCAGGTATTCAAGATCTTCTAAAAGAAAGCTGTTTTGTCCTTTGGATTCAAGTAGTCTGTAAGTGATCTGCTAAAAAGTGTATCTGAAACCTCCCCTAACCCTCTCTCCTACTACTTTCTCAAGTTCTCATTAAAGCATTGAAAAATACTTAAAGTGACTGGCGCCCAAATTCTGTTCTCACTTCCCATTATAGCTATGGACTCAGCCCTGGGGTGAATGTAAGCTCACTCCCTCCCTCTGGAGGTACCTTTTTGCTCCCAGTAGACCCAGGGGGGTGCTACATTTAGATTTTCACAGAAACAAAATAAGTAATCTGGGACTCTTTAGCATGTATTGTTTGCCATTGTAGGTGGCCTGCAGAGCGAAGGGGAATTTTCATTTGTAGGTGATCCCTTTTTCTTTCAGGACTTCCAATAGTGGTTTCAGAGCCCTTTTCTATGTTTTAGTGTTATCGGGGAAAGATCATGGAAGAGCTGTACATCTGCTCCATTAAACTCGTTTGCTCTTGCTTTTTGGAGTATTTCTTCTTTAAGGCAGAAGTTTGGGAGCCAGCAGATGATATCTCTTGGAGGTGTATTATCTGGGTCTGAGGGCTCTGTGGGCTTTGTGTTATTCTATTGGTGAAGCATCAGGTCTCTCTATGAGGCTGTTAAACCACTTGCAACCCAGGCCAATTCTGACATTTCTCTCCTACATGTACAAATCATCATTTTCTTTGCTAGAAAATTACATAGAACCCCCAAAGATTATGTAAGTTTTTTTTTTTTTTTTTTTTTTTTAGCAAAGACCCTGTGGAAGTAGTGGGTAACTCTCCCTTTCTTTTTTTGGGGATTCTGTCTTGAGAAAGATCCTGGTAAGTGGTTGAAGTGCTGGAAGAAAATGAAGCAGAAGATACATTAGGTAAGTCATTATTAGTTTTAGGTGCAGTAAAAGTAGAGGGTTTGGCCACGGGTTTGCTATTAGTGGTTTGATCCCACCTATATTGTATTGGTTTTAAAGATGGAGGAAAGTGCAGGTTTGATTTGATCAGGGGTGACAGTTTCAGGGATTCCTCTCACTCTCATGTTATGTTTTCTCCCCCTATTATTCAGGTCCTCGATCTGTCTGTTCATGTCAATCATGTGACAGTGATGGTTGCTGAGAGAGTTTTTTTAATGTCTGCAGCCAGGCCTTTTTTTCTCTGACAATAGGTGCAGGAACTTAATCACGGCCCCCGAAATCCCCTTCTCCCCCACAGATAGAGGGTGTGATCAAATTTCACAATGGGTGGGTCTTAAAGAGCATTAAATACCAGGAGTGCAATATGTACAGAGAGCAGAGTTTCAGAAAGGGGGTTACACACAGAGTGCAGAGTTCAGGGTTGCCATATGTTGCCGAGTTGGGTGGTACACTACCTACATCAGGCTTTCTCAACCTTTTAACCCTAGAGGAACCCCAAAAATAATTTCCAGGTCTCGAGGAACCCTTACTAAACCCAATTCATCAGGGATCAATAAGAACAATGCCCTTTATACTGATGGTCAATAGGAGGAATGTCCCCCCTTAAAGTAGTACTCAGAAACAAACCATTAAATGGGTTGTAAACCCTCAGGGTTTTTCATTTTAATGAATTCTATGCATTAAGGTTAAAAAAAAACCTGTGATGCAGCTGCCCCCCAGAGCCCCCCATTTTACCTACCTGAACTCTGTCTTTCCAGCAATGGGGATGAGCACACCATCTCCAGCCAGTGTCTCAGGTTCTGATTGGATAGATTGATAGCAGTAAAGCCATTGGCTCCCGCTACTGTCAATCAAATCCAATGACGTGGGAGCAGGGGGGCGGGGCCGAGTCCAGAACAGTCCGCAGCAAAGCACAAAATTAATCAGGCGCAGGGCTGGCATGAATAAAGTAAACATGCCAGTGAGGTGTATGGCCGTTTAAGAATAAGGGGTGGAGTTGGGGAGCAGGAAGGGGAGGTGCAGCCCTCCCCAGGATCAGTTCTCAAGGAGAAAAGTTCCCGCCCTCCCTCCCCTTTTTTCTTTGCAGGTGTCTAATAATTTTATTACAGGATCGTTTGGATGTCGTAGTATTGGTGGATGTTGGCTGACGTAGGTATAGAGAAGAAACCCCCTCCCCACAGAGAACTTGATGCGGGACCCGTTGGAGATATGGGCCCGTTTGTTAATATTCCTTATAGGTGATGTAGGGATTATGGTGGATAACTGCACTGCGGGAATAGTTTTGTCTCTGAGCTAGCGTGTCAGCTTGAGGCCTAGTTACAGTTGATATGACCGCAGTGCACGAGTTGTTGATTATGGTAAAATGGGGGGGGGGGGGGGGGGGGTAATGTCCTCCTAAAGGCCTACGTCACGGTTTTCATTATGATGTTGTTTATTTGTTGTTTATTTGTTTATAAGAGTTATTTTATATTTTGTTATTTAATAAAGGGGCTGCTACGGCCTATTTTACACTCCAGTACAGTGTGGTCTCCATTACTGGGAAAGGTAAGGGTGGGAGTGTATAGCTGGGCAGCACAGAAATGAGTTATGTTGTACTTGGTCATGCTGTCTGTGTCAATGGACGCAGCAGCAGGACACGGGAGCGCGCCCGCACGAGTTGCCCGAGGGAGAGTGGCTCTTCAACAGGGCAATCGAGAAGAGAAGAAGCCAGGAGTGCCACTGAGGGACCACAGAAGTGGAGGATCGGGGCCACTCTGTGCAAAACCAACTGCACAGGGGAGAACAAACCACAAACCTTTAGATATCCTTTAAAGACGTTTGGTGTCATGCTGCTGGCTTTTGAACTCTGTAGGCACCATCAAAAAGGTGGTTCATCAGCCACAGCTCAAGGAACCCCTAGTAACCTCTTGAGGAACCCTGGTTGAGAATGGCTGACCTACATAGTGCGAAGTTCAGGGGTGAGTTACACAGAGTGCAGAGCTCAGCCTTCTTCCACAGCTGCTTACCTCTGCATCCCCCGTCCACGTCTCACTTTTACCCCTCACCTCTGCATGCAAACCTCCCACCACCCCCTTATTCTCCCTCCTCCTTAAAAGCTCCACCATCTTCCACATGTCCAACTTTTGCTGCTGTGTTAAGCTGAAGCACCCAGCCGGCTATAGAACCTTCCCTCACACTGTAGTTTGCCCCTTCTTTCTCACTTGCAGGGATATCATCCAGTTGGGGTGTCGGCATAGGCACTGCACCCTGAACACCTGCACCTCCTTTTTCCCCATCCTCTGCCTCTCTACTCTCCTCCTCCATCCTCTCTGCCCCCATCCTCTGCCTCTCTACTCTGCTCATCTGTCCTCTCTCTCTCTCTCCCCCCATCCTCTGCCTTTCTACTCTCCTCCTCCGTCTTCTCTCTCTCCCCCATCCTCTTTACTCTGCTCCTCCGTCCTCTCTCTGTCCCCCATCCTCTGCCTCTCTACTCTGCTCCTCCGTCCTCTCTCTCTCTCCCCATCCTCTGCCTCTCTACTCTGCTCCTCCGTCCTCTCTCTCTCCCCCCATCCTCTGCCTCCCCCCCATCCTCTGCCTCTCTACCTTCCTCCTCCATCCTCCCCCCCCAATCCTCTGCCTCTCTACTCTCCTCCCCTGTCCTCTCTCTCTCTCCCCCCATCATCTGCCTCTCTACTCTGCTCCTCCGTCCACTCTCTCTCCCCCCATCCTCTGCCTCTCTACTCTCCTCCTCCGTCCTCTCTCTCTCCCCCAATCCTCTGCCTCTCTACTCTCCTCCTCCATCCTCTCTCTCTGTCCCAATCCTCTGCCTCTCTACTCTCCTCCTCCGTCCTCTCTCTCTCCCCTCCTCCTTCTCTCCTCCTCTCCTTCTCCTCCTCTCTCTCTCTCTCTCTCCCCCCTCTCCTCTGCCTCTCTCTCTCTACTCCTCCTCTCTCCCCTCTCTCTCCTCTCCCTCTCTACTCTCCTCCTCCGTCCTCTCTCTCTCTCCCCCATCCCCTCCCTCTCTACTCTCCTCCTCCGTCCTCTCTCTCTCCCCCCATCCTCTGCCTCTCTGCTCTCTCTTCTCTGTCTCTCTCCTCTCTCCCCCCATCCTCTGCCTTTCTACTCTCCTCCTCCGTCTTCTCTCTCTCCCCCATCCTCTTTACTCTGCTTCTCCGTCCTCTCTCTGTCCCCCTCCTCTCCTCTCTCTCTCTTCTCTCTCCGTCCTCTCTCTCTCTCCCCCATCCTCTGCCTCTTTACTCTGCTCCTCCATCCTCTCTCTCTCTCCCCATCCTCTGCCTCTCTACTCTGCTCCTCCTTCCTCTCTCTCTCTCCCCTCTCTCCTCTCCTCCCCCCCCTCCTCTCCTCTCTCTTCCTCCTCCATCTCTCCCCCCCCCCCCAATCCTCTGCCTCTCTACTCTCCTCCCCTGTCCTCTCTCTCTCTCCCCCCATCATCTGCCTCTCTACTCTGCTCCTCCTCTCTCCCTCCTCTCCCCCCATCCTCTGCCTCTCTACTCTCCTCCTCCGTCCTCTCTCTCCTCTCCCCCTTCCTCTGCCTCTCTACTCTCCTCCTCCATCCTCTCTCTCTGTCTCTCAATCTCTCCCTCTCTACTCTCCTCCTCCGTCCTCTCTCCTCTCTCTCTTCCTCTCCTCTCCTCTCTCCTCTCCTCCTATCTCTCTCCCTCCCTCCTCTCTCTCTACTCTCCTCCTCCATCCTCTCTCCTCTCTCTCCCTCTCTCTTTGCCTCTCTCTCTCATCCCTCTCTCCTCTCCTCTCTCTCTCTCTCTCCCTCTCTCCTCTTTCCTCTCCTCTCCTCCCTCCTCTCCCCCCCTCATCCCTCCCTCTCTCCTCCTCCTCCTCCGTCCCTCTCCTCCTCTCTCCCCATCCCCTCCCTCTCTACTCTCCTCCTCCGTCCTCTCGCTCCCCCCATCCTCTCTCTCTCTCTCTCTCCTCTCTCCTCCCCCTCCTCTCTCTTCTCCCCTCTTCTCTCTCCTCTCCCTCTCCTCCTCTTCTCTCTCTCTCTCTCCTCCCTCTCTCTCCCTCTCTACTCCTCCTCCTCCATCCTCTCTCTCTCTCCCCCCCTTCTCTCTCTCCTCTCTCTCTCCTCCCTCCATCCTCTCCCCCCATCCTCTCCCTCTCTACTCTCCTCCTCCATCATCTCTCTCTCTCCCCCATCCTCTCCCTCTCTACTCTCCTCCTCCGTCCTCTCTCTTCCCCCATCCTCTCCCTCTCTACTCTCCTCCTCCATCCTCTCTCTCTCCCCCCCTCTTCTCTGCTCTCTCTCTCTCTCCTCCTCCGTCCTCTCTCTCTCCCCCCATCCTCTGCCTCTCTACTCTCCTCTTCTGTCCTCTCTTTCTAATTTCTCTATCCCTTCCTCCTCTTTTTCTCTCTATTCTCTCCTCCTTAATGCATTCTCTATTTTCTTGAATTCTTCTTCCTTTTTTCCTCTTCTCTCCTCCTCATTTCTCTCTCTCTTCTCTCCTTATTGTTCCACTCTTTCTCTTCTCTCCACCCCCTCAAATCTCTCTCTCTTCTCTCCTTATTGTTCCTCTCTTTCTCTTCTCTCCACCCCTTCAAATCTCTCTCCCCTCTTTTCTTTCTCTTTTTTTCTTCTCATTCCTCTCTCTGTCTTTCTCTTCTATCCTGTTCCCCCCTGTCTCTTCTTTACATCTTCCTCCTCTCTCTCTTTAATCTCCTTCGTCCTCCCCTCTGCCTCTTCTTTCCTCCTTACTTCTCTCACTCTCATTTCCCCCCATCTCTTCCCCTTTCTCCTCTCCTTCCTTTTCCTCTCCTTTTCTTCTATGATGTTCCCTCCCCTCTCTTTCCCTTTTTTCTCTCTCATCTTCTCTCCTCCCTCCTGTCTCCCTCCCCTCCCTTCTTCTCTCACATTCCCCCCCCCCCCCCCACCCATCTCTCCTCTCTCTCTCTTCTCTTCTTCTCTCTCCCCTCCTCTCTCTCTTCTCTCCTTTTCCTCTCTCTTCTCTCCTTCCCCTCCTCTCTCTCTCTCTCTTCCTCTCTCTCCTCTCTCTCTTCTTCTCCTTCTCCTCTCTCTTCTCTCCTCCTCCTCCTCCTCTCTCCTTCTCCTCTCTCCTCCTTCCTCCTTACTCTGTTTTCTCAACTGTTTCCATACCCTCCCTCTTCTCTCCTCCTCTCTCCTCTCTCTTCTCTCTCTATATATTCTCTATTCCTTCCTCCTTTCTCTACTCCTCCCTCTCCCCTCTCTCTCTCCCCCTTCCTCCGCTCTCTGTTTTCTCTCTTTCTCCCTTCTGTCTCCCTGATCTCCGCTCCTCTCTCTCTCTCTCTCTCTCTCGTTTTCTCTTCCCTCCTCTCTTTCTCTCTTTCTTCTCTCCTTCTCCCTCATCTCTCTGTTTTCTCCCACTTCCTCTCTTCTCTCCCCCTCTCTCCTCCATTCTATCCTATTCTATCCCATCTCTCCTCTCATATTCTGGGATTCTATTCCCTCCTCTTTCTTAGTTACATAGTTGGTAAGGTTGAATAAAGACAACAGTCCATTCAGTTCAACCTGTGTAGTTGTGTGTCTCTTCTCTCCTTAATTTTTTTTTTTTTTAAGAAAACATTTTTTTTTTACAGAATAAAAGTGTGTATTCACGGTGTATTGTTGTGATTAGCTATGATTGACCACAGCTAATCACATGGCACAGATGAGCTGTGATTGGCCCTGTCGGTACCATGTGATCACTGTGACCGATCACAGCTAGCAACACAATTGTAGACATGTGCACAACAAAAAATTCATTTATTTTCGTTTCGTTTTTTTCGTTTCCGTTGATTCGTAACAATTCGTAAATTCGTAAGTCGTCGGTGTTCGTATTCGTAACGATTCGTATTTTCGTAAGAGTTATTTTTTCGTTGATTCGTATTTCCGTTTATTTCTGTTTTAATTTTCGTTTATTCATTTATTCGAAATTCGGACGCATTCGTATTTTATCGTACATTCGTAACATTCGTAGATTCGTAATTGGAGCATAATTCATAATGTTATGTAATGTGAATGCTATTATTACATTTTAAGAGACACGGAAAATGACGAATCGAAAAAAAAAGTTATGAATGTACGAATTTTTTCGTTCAATTCATTCGAAGTACGTTAAGCAATGCCATTGTAAGGGACACGGAAAATTACGAATCGAAAAAAAAAAAGTTAAGAATTTACACATTTTTTCGTTCAATCCATTCGAGGCACGTTAAGCAGCACCATTGTAAGGGACACAGAAAATTACCAATTCAACAAAAAAAAAAAAGTTACGAATGTACAAATTTTTTCGATCATTTTGATTTTCGTTGTTCCTGTTTTCGTTTTTCGGATTTTCTTCTTTCGTACATTCGTTGTTTCTAATTAATTTTTTTCGAAATTTCGTTGTTTTCGGATTCGTTCGATTCGAACGATTCGTTTTCGTTAAAAATTTTAGCGAATCGTTCGTTCATTCGTACGAAAACGAATGAACGAAAATAACGAAAAAAAAAAACGAGAAACGAAAAAAAACGAAACGAATTGCACATGTCTACACAATTGTACACAATAATTGGCGTGAAAGAAAGCCATCCATTGTGTACAAGTGTCATGTTAACTGCTGTGATTGGTCACAGTGATCACATGTTACCGGCAGTGGGTCGGTACACTGATCATTCATCTGCTGCATCCGATGGACATAGTGGGTGACAGGTCGCACCAAAATGCGGCCTGGTCTGTGTTCTGTGGGAGGACATCATATGACGTCCACCCAGAAAACGAGGGTTCCCGCCCAGCCGTCATATTACAATGGTGCGGACGAGAAGCAGCTAAAATGTGTCTGAGAGGAAAGTGTCTGTGTTGCCCTTAGTAACCAATCATATTCCAGCTCTCATGTCCTAATGCTGGTTGGACAACCACCGGGATATTCTGACCAATATGATGTAATAATTTCTGCTGGAGCGGAGTACCTGACCTATCGCCTGGAATACTCTCTCCGAGGATCATGGGAAACGACTTCAGCCCCTTCATAGTAGAATGACTCCATTCCAATATCTAGATTTCTTTGTTTTTCAGCTTCTTTCCTGAGTACTGCTTTGACCTTGAAGAAGGGGGGACACACCCCGAAAGCTCGTCCATGAAAAATGATATGTTAGTGCAAAAAAAAAAGTATCACGGACCGTACTCAATTTTCTCTGTCACAATTGCCCTAATACGGCTTCAATAACCTCAAGCGTCTTTCCTGAAATAATAAAGACATCAGTAGACCTCCATCATTTCAGGTCATGTCCATCTGTGAGCTACAGAAGTCCCTGTGTAGGAGTGTCATCCTCCAGCCCCTCCCCCTATCATCTTCTATACTGATCCCCATTGGTGGATGTGGGCGGGGCTTCTTCTGGCTCAGATCACGCAGTGTGCAGTGCCGGGGCTCATCCTGAATATACACAGTAACCCCGGTGTCACGGGTCTTTGGGGTTCTAGAGCTTCTCATATCATAGTGAGCACAACCCAATCAGAGGAAATGCTTCATCTCCATTTATTATAAAGAAATCACTTCCAATACAATACGATTCCTGACAATCACTTCTAATTACTAGACATGATTGGGATATTAGACATGTGCAATTCGTTTTTTTTTTTTTTTCGTTTTTTTTTTTTTTTTTTTCGTTATATTCGTTCATTCGTTATCGTACGAATGAACGAACGATTCGCTAAAAATTTTAACGAATAACGAATCTTTCGAATCGAACGAATAAATAAACAACGAAAATCCGAAATAACCAAATTAGAAACAACGAAACTACGAAAGAAGAAAATCCGAAAAACGAAAACAGGAACAACGAAAATGAAAATGAACGAAAAAATGTGTACATTCGTAACTTTTTCTTTTTTTTCGATTCGTAATTTTCCGTGTCTCTTACAATGGCGCTGCTTAACGTGCCTCGAATGGATTGAACGAAAAATTCGTACATTCGTAACTTTTTTTTTTTTTTTTTTTTTTTTTTTTTTTTTTCGATTTGTAATTTTCCGTGTCTCTTACAATGGCGCTGCTTAACGTGCTTCGAATGGATTGAACGAAAAAATTCGTACATTCGTAACTTTTTTTTTTTCGATTCGTAATTTTCCGTGTCTCTTACAATGGCGCTGCTTAACGTGCTTCGAATGGATTGAACGAAAAAATTCGTACATTTGTAACTTTTTTTTTTTTTTTTAGAATCGTAATTTTCCGTGTCTCTTACAATGGCGCTGCTTAACGTGCTTCGAATGGATTGAACGAAAAAATTCGTACATTCGTAACTTTTTTATTTTTTTTTGTCGATTCGTAATTTTCCGTGTCTCTTACAATGGCGCTGCTTAATGTGCTTCGAATGGATTGAACGAAAAAATTCGTACATTCGTAACTTTTTTTTTCGATTCGTAATCTTCCGTGTCTCTTAAAATGTAATAATAGCATACACATTACATAAAATTATGAATTATGCTCCGATTACGAATCTACAAAAACAATGTTACGAAAGTACGAATGTAACTAAATCTACGAAAATACGAATGCGTCCGAATTTCGAATAAACGAAAATTAAACTAACAGAAAAACGAATCAACGAAAAAATAACTCTTACGAATGTACGAAAACAATGTTACGAAAGTACGAATAAATCAATCTAACGAAAGTACGAATGTAACTAAATCTACGAACATACGAATGCGTCCGAATTTCGAATCAACGAAAATATAACTCTTACGAAAATACGAATCGTTACGAATACGAACACTGACGACTTACGAATTTACGAATCATTACGAATCAACGGAAACTAAAAAAACGAAACGAAAAATAAACACATTTTTTTGTTGTGCGCATGTCTATGGGACATAAAAGATCCGAAAAATGATTGACAGAACTGATCACATGACTCCGGTGATAGAAATAGAACATGACCAATAGAAACATGAACATTACTAATCGGGTCCTCTGGTGGACGGCAGGATGACTATAACAGATGATAGATGTCTCTGGGGTTACCATAGGGGAAAGCTGACGTGGATTGTCAGCTCTTCTGCCAAGCACAGTCCAGACCCTGATCTGCAGATCTATTTCTGGATTCTTTTCTATGAAATAAAGATTTCCTGGGACCCCTTTAGACATGGACAATACTAGTTCTAGCAGCTCCTCGGTCCAGCCGTTCCCCTATAACACTAAATCCTCATCACTTCCTATCACTATATGATAAAAGAACATTTCTCTATATAAATGGAGACTTTAGGAAGAAAACATTCAGAGAAAAAAATCGAAGAAAATCTTAGGAAAGCAATGAGGAGGAGAATGTCGGGGTGTCTTCTCTAATGTAAAGCTGAACTCCGGGCAGATAGAAGAGAGGATTGAAGACGGCTCTGTATACATGAATACAGCCCGGAGTTCTGCTTTACCAGGAAGTGAGACGACCTCATTATTCCTCAGAGATTTCCCAGAATTCTCTCCTGTATGAAGGAGACGTGTATTTCCAGGACTGAAAACAGCCGACATTGATAGAAAATGAGGAATAAAATACCCGTCACCGATCATTATTACCATGAAGGGGAACTGACTCTGTAATACAAATCATAATAGAGAAATTATATAAAAAATATATTAAAATCTGCAACATTTCCAGGGGACAAACTTCTAAATCCCGGGGACTGTCCCTGGAATCCAGACACACCTGGCAGTTATCATTGTGTCAGGTAATCAGTGATGTAAGTAACTGAGTTAAAATAAACGCAGTTACTTTAGAGGGTAACGAGTAATCTAACTGATTACTTTTCCCCTCATGGTAACTCAGTTCCCATTACTTTGGCTTAGTTACCCCAATTACATCTACCGCCACTAGATGGCAGTAGTGTAATTCCGGTGTCCTGACAAAAAAGTTCCCCCGCCGGATAATGACCCCCTGTACTGCGCAGGCGCAGCACGAAGGACTACGGAGCTTACGAAAATTGCAGAACCTAAACAGCTCTGAGTGAACTCTACACCGCGCAGGTGCAGTTAACATGTAATTGTACGAGGCGATGCCGCACGCTCCCGAGGCTCGTGCTACTCTGCAAGGGGCGTCTATCGTGTAACTAAGGGGCGGATCTAGTATTACTGTAACCAAGGGGGCATTTATTATTATTGTTATATATCGAGCTCTGCCCATTAATTTAACATTCGCCCTCTTCTGTACCCATCCGCCCCCTTACACAATATAATAATAATAGACCCGCCCCTTGCTTACACGCTATAACAGATCTGCCCCTTGGTTACAGTAATAATAGAGCAGCCCCTTAGTTACACGTATGGAATATTTAAAAAAAAAGTCAGTTACTTTGCTGAGTAACTAATTACTTTTCCAATGTAGTAACTGAGTTACTAACGCAATTACTTTTTGGGAGAAGTAATTTGTAACTTAACTAAATTACTATTTTAAAGTAAGATGACCAACACTGCAGGTAATTATGGTGTGGGGGTTGTTTTTCAGGGGTTGGGCTTGGCCCTTTAGTTCCAGTGAAGGGAACTCTTAAGGCGTCGGCATTCCAAGACATTTCGGACAATTTCAGGCTCCCGACTTTGTGGGAACAATTTGGGGACGGCCCCTTCCTGTTCCGACATGACTGCCCACCAGAGCACAAAGCAAGGTCCATAAAGACACGGACTTAGCGGGGGGTGGTGGAAAATTAACTTCAAGTGCAAAAACTCACATTATAATAATAACTAAAACATATAAAATTAAGTGTAACAATCTAAAAAAATAAAAATTCCAAAATGCTGTAATGATGGGAACCTCCCAACTAAAAAGTCGTTGCACTTGAAGTTCATCTGTATGGCAAATATCTATAGGAGGGGTTTCCACCATCCCCACTAAGTTTCATTTGTTATGTCTTGTTTTCAGTGTGATGTGTATTATATGTGACGTCACATATCACAGAGACGGCTATTGTGCTAATATTGACGTTTATTGAGAGTTCCATACATTAGAGGATTCCACCATTATTGTTAAGTTATTAGTAAGTTAGCGCTGCACATAACAGTGCTCAGTGGCAGGTCTTTTACTGACACTTTTTAATTTTACCTCCAGTAGTTTGTGGTGATTACGTATTATACTAAAGATCGGCATTAATAAACATCAACAGATTTCAGTTGTGCCCCACCAGGCTGCCCCCTATGGACAATGTGCCCAGCTGCTGAGTTCATTTCCCCATCCCTGCACTCAGTGCACTGATTGGCAGCACTGATAGGCAGCACCAATGGGCACTAATAGGCAGCACCGATTGGAAGCACTAATGGGCACTCATTAGTGGCATTGATTGGCACTGATAGGCTGCAGTCATAGGCACTGATAGGCAACACTGATTGGCAGCACTGATAGGTGGCACTGATTGACACTGATAGATTGCATTGGTTGGCACTGACGGGTAGCACTGATCGACACTGACAGGTGGCATTGATTGGCACTGACACCTGGCAGTAATTGGCACTGATATGTGGCATTGGTTGACACTGATTAGCACTGACAGGTGGCACTGATTATCACTGATAGGTGTCATTGGTTGGCCCTGATTGGCAATGACAGGTGGCACTGATTGGGTGCATTGGTTCGCACTGATTGGCAGTGACAGGTGGCACTGATAGGTGACATTGGTTGGCACTGACAGGTGGCACTGATTGGCACTGATAGGTGGCATTGTTTGGCACTGATTGGTACTGATAGGTGGCTTTGGTTGGCACTGATTGGCACTGACAGGTGGCACTGATTGGCACTGATAGGTGGCATTGGTTGGCATTGATTGACACTGACAGGTGGCACTGATTGGTGGCAATGGTTGGCATTGCTTGGCACTGACAGGTGGCACTGATTGGTGGAATTGCTTGGCACTGACAGGATGCACTGATAGGTGGCATTGGCACTGATTGGCACTGACAGGTGGCATTGGTTGGCATTGAGGAGAGTGGAGTTTCACATTGAGCAGATTGCCAGGCTTGTAAGAGCCACTATGTGCGTTAAACTATGTCATGTCATGTCACTGCTTGCAGAGAGCAGCTGTCAAAACTCTGAGGTGATGTCGGGGGTTGGGCGGGACCAAACAGCTATCATACACCAGCCAACATGATAGGGGCTTGGCGGGCCGCTCCGTGTATGGGGCTCTGTCCCCTTTCTCTTAGCTATCAAACACCAGCCAATGATTGTGCTGCTAAAGAAAGGGGTGGAGCCACATACACAGAGGGGCCTGCCCAGCCACTATCCTGTTGGTTGACGTATGATAGCTAAAGGGAAAGGGGTGGAGCCACATACACGGAACGGCCCGCCCAGCCCCTACCCAGTTGGCTTGTGTTTGATAGGCTAGCTGTTTGGTCCCACTAGTCTCTGCAAGCAGTGGCATTACATGATAATTTAACACACTTAGTGGCCCTTAGCCTGGCGATCTGCTCAATGTGAAAGCGTTTTATACTCTGTTGCAGCATTTCAAAGGAGAACTCGGGAGACAGCCGGCATGAAGCTACACTAACAGGGGGTGATTAGGGTGTGCTAGACACACCCTGTGCACACGCCAAAGGGGAGAGCTCCAAAGTGATGAAACTAATGCCAACCAATGCCACCTATCAGTGCCACCTGTCAGTCCAATAAAGGTGGCAACGATTAATGTTGTCAGCATAAAATCTGTAAGGGTTCGTAAAATAATGCATTTTGGTGGCAAAAATATGAATGCAATCTATACACTGGGGGGAGAACCTCTGGGGGAATCTAGGGTGGAAAAGGACCTGGGGGTCCTAGTAGATGATAGGCTCAGCAATGCCAAGCTGCTGCTAACAAAACAAACAGAATATTGGCATTAAAAAAGGGATCAACTCCAGAGATAAAACGATAATTCTCCCGCTCTACAAGACTCTGGTCCGGCCGCACCTGGAGTATGCTGTCCAGTTCTGGGCACCAGTCCTCAGGAAGGATGTACTGGAAATGGAGCGAGTACAAAGAAGGGCAACACAGCTAATAAAGGGTCTGGAGGATATTAGTTATGAGGAAAGGTTGGGAGCACTGAACTTATTCTCTCTGGAGAAGAGACGCTTGAGAGGGGATATGATTTCAATATACAAACTGGGGTGACCCCACAATAGGGATAAAACTTTTTTGCAGAAGGGAGTTTAACAAGACTCGTGGCCACTCATTAAAATTAGAAGAAAAGAGGTTTAACCTTAAACTTCGTAGAGGGTTCTTTACTGTAAGAGCGGCAAGGATGTGGAATTCCCTTCCACAGGCGGTGGTCTCAGCGGGGGGCATCGATAGTTTCAAAAAACTATTAGATAATCACCTGAACGACCACAACAAACAGGGGTATACAATGTAATATTGACATATAATCACACACATGGGATGGACTTGTGTCTTTTTTCAACCTCACCTACTATGTAACTATGCTTTGGCTTCATTACTGTCTCAGTCTCTGACCCGGAACAAGTATAGAGATAATTAATTCTGACTCTTTTCTGATTCTTATCCCCAGCATTCTTGCTCCAGGGCAAAGACTTAAAGTGGTAATAAACCCAAAACCAAAAATTATATATATTGAAACTTACCAATCTAATGCCACGTACACACGAGCGGACTTTCCGACGGACTTTAGCCGGAGTTCCGACAAACTTTCCGAATGAACGGACTTGGCCACACACAATCACACTAAAGTCCGACGGATTGGAACGTGATGACGTACGACTGGACTAGAATAAGGAAGGTCGTAGCCAGTAGCCAATAGCTGCCCTAGCGTCGTTGTTTTTCCGTCGGACTAGCCCACAGACGAGCGGATTTTTCGATAGGAACTGGGTCCGGCGGAGTTCCGGTGGAAAAATTTGAAGCATGTTCTATTTCTAAAGTCTGTCTGATTTTTTCACAGCAAAAGTCTGATGGAGCCCACACACGATCGAATTGTCCGACGGATTCGTTCCATCGGACCTTTGCTGTCGAAAAGTCCGGTCGTGTGTACGCGGCATTAGGCTTTTTTTCCTTTATGTCCCCCTAGTGATCCTGCCAGTAACACATATCCTATCTTAGGGTGGCTCCTCTATCTATGGAGCCACCACTTCCTCCAAGCATTGGCTTCTCAATGATCCCATCTCATCACCCATCCCTGTGATGTCACCAGACTCCGGGGCGGAGTTCTCACATCTCCCCCCACATATATTTATACAACCTTTGAATACATTAAACACAGCATGGAGGGACTCAGTGAAGGTGGTGGTGAAGGTGTGGAGGTGTCGGATCGGGTCACACAGATCATAAAAGGAGATCCGCCCGGCCTCATAATCCAGATCTATCCTGACTCTGTTACTGGAGAGATTGTCAGGTAAAGGGATCTCATTACTGTCATGTATCACAAAATACTCATCACCAGACCTGTCCAATCCCCAGGACTTGTTATTATATCCAATCTCTGACTTACGTCTTTTCCTGTCTATACTGGGGTAACACATCCCAACTCTCCAGCTCTCTGATCCCCCGACATCCACATCCCAGTAATGTCTCCCAGAGGAGAAACTCTGACTGCTCATCACCTGAGGACAATACTGGAATCTCTCTGGGGTTGGTGGGCGCTTCTGGTTCCTATCTGACATGGATACAGTTTTCCCGTCATCTGATATCTGTAGATTATTATGAGCTGTGTTTCCATCCAGTAATAATTCTTCAGGGTAACACATTTCAACTCTCCATCTCTCTGACCCCCCAACATCCACATTGCGATAATGTTGCCCTGAGGAGGAACTCTGACGGCTCATCACCTGAGGATCATCCTCAGATCTCTCTGGTGTCTCTGGGTGATTCTGGTCTATATCTGATCTGGAAGTCGTTTTCCTTTCATCTGATATCTGTAGATTATTACTAGCTGCATTTACATCCAATAATATGTCTGCAGGGGAACACATCCCAACGCTCCAGCTCTCTGACCCCCCAACATCCATATCCTGGTAATGACTCTCTGAGGAGGAACTCTGACTGCTCATCACCTGAGGAGAATACTGGAATCTCTCTGGTGTTTCTGGGTGATTCTGCTCTATATCTGACACGGATACAGTTTTCCTGTCATCTGATATCGGTAGATTATTACCAGCTGTGTTTCCATCCACTAATATGTCTGCAGATCCCATTTTGGGGAAGTATACATTTACCTCTGTTATTATATCAGATAAACCTGTGTGTAAGACCCCCGCCACATCCAGACCCCCTCCATCATGGAGGAGTTCCTCATGTCTCTCTCTGTCCTCATTATCTCCATCCTCAGTATCACACAAGTCACCTGTGTCTGATTCCTGTAGGACAGTCAGTGGATCCGTCACGTTACACAGCTCCTCAATGTGACGCAACTTGCTGGACAGCTCCTCCTTCTTTATTTCCAGCTCCCAGATGGACATGGAGATCCGCTCGACCCTCCCGGAGATGTCCCTCAGGACTCTCTTCTCCAGGTCTTCCAGACGTCTCCTGAGATCTCTAAACAGGGCAGTGACTCTCTCTGTGTCACCAGCTGCTTCTTCTTCTACTTTCCTCCTGTGTTCCTGGACTCTTTTCTCCGTCTCCTCTCTCTTTGTTAAAAGTTTCTGCAGAACATTCCTCAGTGTCTCCTTCTTCTTCTCAGAAGCCTCATCCAGTGACTCCATCTCATGTCCTTTATGTTCTCCAATCATACAATACACACAGACACAGGTATTATCCTCAGTGCAGTAATACTCCAGGATCTTCTTATGGACGGAGCATTTCCTGCTCTCCATGGACAAGGTGGGGTCACATAAGACGTGTTCTGGGGACTTTTTGTGGACTCTCAGGTGTTTATCACACTCCAGCGATCTTCTTATCTGCACAGGGAATAGCTAGCCCTCCTGTGTACAGCCCTCTTACAACGGTAGGTTGTGACATCATTAAGACAGAAGTTGTTACGGAACATCGCAGTTCAACTTTCACATCCACAGACGCCATCGCTGACAGCAGAAGAGAAATGAAATGAAAGTCTAGAACTAGAAATGCAGTTGAACTGGTTACAGATTTCCTGCACAGGGCGAGGCTGAGCTCCACTCTCGGTTCATTTGTTGAGCAACCTTTTAATGTCAGATTAGGAGAAGCCTCATGATTGTGTACATATCCACTTATAAAAATGTATTTTTAACATTAACGTGATCAGCATTCCCAAATTCATATTCACAGCCCAAATCAGGGGTTGTGGTGGAATATGTAGGGGTAGGGCACATGAGTCTTTCTTTCATGGCAGCAAGCCTGTTATACACCCAGAGATGAAGAGAAGGTGGTGGAGCTTCTAACCAAGTCTTCTTCATGCTCCTGACTAGTGTAGTCCTGATAAGACCCCTTAGCTGTGACCATAAACCCCATAACTTAACTTAATTAATAAATGAGAGACCGCACCGGTTATGGAGTTAATTGGCCATAACAGCTATGTATTTTAAATACCAATAATAAGAACTCCAGTTTCTTATTAAACAAATAAACATAAATAACAATAACAATAAACACTTTCAGACCCCCTGCTGAAAACAAAACAGAAACAGGTTAAACCCATATATATGTTGGTCAGTGACGGAGCTAAGTGCTTGAAGCACAACCTGATATCAACTGATATCAACACAAGGGGGCACTGCGGGAGATAAAGAAACCCATGGGTCTCTACCGTACCGCCCGATAACCAACATTCCCGCAGTGCACGATACCATTATACATCAACAACGTTTGATGTAACAAGGAGGGGCCATCTATTGATGAGCCCCCCACCCACTTACCACCAGTATACCTGCTGCCGTCACTGACCAACAAAAAACAACCAACGCCACAGCCTGAAAAGGGGGACCACCTCACCCTTGATGGCACCTCCACACCCGCAGGGCCGCCTAGATACCCTCCTGCAAACCCAATGACCAAAGGTCAATGCCCACGTCTGAAAGATGTACACCATCCCTTCTCAAGTACATCCCCACATTAACCTCCAACTCCCGGTGGCGAACAACTAGGCCACCTTGCCACGCCATGAAACGTCCCACCACTTTATTGACCCGGATCCTGGCTTTATTGATCCTGAACACCGACCTGGCCATGCGCCAATTAGTTCTGGCTACCATGTCAGACCAAATTAATATGGTGCCCGGGAATGTGGCCCGGAGGAACATGATGTCCGCCTTGATATCAGCTATCAAGTCCCTCACGGTCCGTACACCCAAATCATTGCCTCCGGCGTGAATCACCAACACTTCAGGTGGTCGGTCCAGCCATGCGTACCTTTCAACCTCCGGGACAACTCTGCCCCACATCATACCCGGCCTACCCAACCACCGGATAACCGCCTCCCTTCTGGAGATGCCCAGCTGTCTCCCACCTGGTCTCACGTCCCCCCTCCTGGCTCCCCAGCATACGTAGGAATGGCCAAGGATCCATACAAGGAGTTGTCGCCCTGCATCTGTAACAACAAGTACAACGTACAACGTTACACGCACAACACCCCACACTACCTCGACATTATGCAGTACTTCTTCATACCAATCAATACTTATGTTATACGTTACTTATATTAATAACCAAAAACCCCCCCCCCCCCCCCCCCCCTTTTTTTTTTTTTTATTCACACACCAACTGTGGCCTAACATAACCATGGAATCGCTGAGATTCCCATCTCCCTAACTTTTGCACATCTGTTTCATCCAACCCACACCTGGCGGCTTCTGTAGCTGCCCCAATGCGGAAGGAGTGTGAAGCGTAGGCGTGACTATCCAAACCCAACTTCCCCAAACACTTTCTTAGCACCGCCACAAATTGAAACTTGGACAAGTACCGTCCGTCCGCATGCAATAACAGCGGACCCTCCCCCCCTGGTCTCACTGCCAGAAACTTTCTCACCATCATTAAAGGGCACACCCCGCACCCCTGTACAGCAAACAAACTCACCTGTGTCCCTCTTCCTCTTTGGTCCGTTTTTGATCTTCTCACCCTGACTGTAACCCTATCGTCCCTTACTTCCACATCCTGAACCATCAAACCCCCAGCCACCTCTTTTGATGGGCTAACCAATTCTCCAATACGGAACGCTCCAAAGAATGCCAATGCAAACGCAACTGAAAACAACCTCACCTCATACTCTGACTGACACACCCCCTTCAGCTGTGCACCGATATCTAACAAGTTCCCAAATGTGATGGGGCGCCGCTTGTCCCTACTCCTATGCGACTTCCTATAACCCTTTATGGCTTGCTTTACCCAGAAATCCTTCGTCAGATCCTCCCTTCTCCTTAATTTGAACCAAAACGCAAGCCCTGCCATCCTCTTTTCAATTGCTGACACCGATTTCCCCGTTTCCATATCCCTGGCCACCAAATCGAGCAACAACAACCTGTCTCCAGGGTTCTCCCCCCCGGAACATGCCGTATCCCGGAGGTCAGTCCATTCCTTCCACACTTTAGAATAAGCCAACCATGTCGACTCACTTACGGACCTCCGAATCCACTCTGCCGAGGTTCCAATGCTAACTCCCACATCCAGCCCGGGCATGGAACACCCTCCGCTCGTGCTTTCGGCGCCAGCTCCCTGAACTTGTCCCACTGAAAGCGAGACAAGGCGTCAGCTAGAGTGTTCTCAACACCCGGGATGTGAACAGCATACAAAAAGATGTTCAACCGCATGCAACGCAACACCAGATGTCTCATCAATCTGATGACAGGAGGTGAAGCCGCAGACATGTTGTTAATCACCTGAACTACCCCCATATTATCGCAATTCAGCCTCAACTTGAGGTTCCTGCACAACTCTCCCCACAACTCTAAAGCCAGCGCCACCGGAAACAGTTCCAGCAGTACCAAATTTTTCTGAAAAACCCACCTTTAACCATGACTGCGGCCAGGGTTCAGCACTCCACTGGCCCTGAAAAAAACGCCCCATAACCCGTAGATCCAGCGGCGTCTGTCAGCAGCTCCACATCGAAATTACTTACCGGTCCCGACATCCAAACCGCCCTCCCATTGTATTGTCCCAGAAACTGATCCCATATCCTCAAATCCTCTCTGTGTTCCTTGTTCAGCCTAATGAAATGTGTTGGTATCCGCACCCCTTTAGTTGCTGCTGACAACCGCCTACAAAATATCCTACCCATGGGAATAATCCTGCACGCAAAATTCAACTTTCCCAACAAAGATTGTAACGTGCGCAACTGAACCTTCTTCCAACCATAAACCTCTCCCACCATTTTCCTCAAATCCACCACCTTCTCTTCCGGCAACCTGCATTCCATGGCCATGGAATCTATCACTATGCCTAAAAAACTCAACTCTGTCCGCGGGCCCTCCGTTTTGTCGGCTGCCAACGGCACCCGAAACTTCTCCGCAATGTGCTGCAACGTGGACAACAGTATCGCACACACATTGGAAGATGGAGAACCCACGCACAAAAAATCATCCAGGTAGTGGATGATGGAATCGATCCCTGTCACATCCCTTACCACCCATTCCAAAAAGGAACTAAACGCCTCAAACATGGCGCACGAAATGGAACATCCCATCGGTAAACACCGATCAACATAAAACTCGCCCTCCCAGCAACAGCCCAATAAATGAAAACTCTCGGGGTGTACCGGAAGCAACCGAAATGCTGATTCCACGTCAGATTTCGCCATCAGCGCCCCTTTTCCGTACCGCTGCACCGCGGCGTCAACGGCGTGTACGACACCGTACACTCCTCTGGGTCTATGAAATCATTGACCGAGCCCCCTTTTGGGAACGACAAATGGTGAATGAGCCAAAACTTATTCGGCTCTTTCTTGGGTACCACACCCAACGGGGACACCACCAAATCCTCTAACGGCTTAACCTTAAATGGTCCCACCATCCTACCCAACCCTACTTCCTTGGAGAGTTTTTCCGACACTACCTCAGGGTGTTGCAAGGCAGATTTCAAGTTCTTGGCCAGTGGCGGAATCACTGACAATGTACACGGAATCTTGAAACCCTCCTTAAAACCCCTGCTCAACAAAACCGCCGCCCCCCTGTCCGGGTATCTATTTAGAAAAGGCTCCATCCTTTCCCACATCACCGGCGTCGTCCCTCTTGTGGCCAGCATCCCCTCCCCGCTTACCTTTTTTAAAGCACCTGGCGAGGGTGTGACCCCCCCCGCATCCTGAACATTCATGTTTGAATTTACAGGTTCCTCCAAATTTACAGGCCCCCTCATTAAACTGCCAACATACCCCCCACTTCTTACCGGCCGAAGGTCCCGAGGCCTGGCTACCTCCGGCCCCCCCTTGAAATGTCTGAGCCGGTGTCTTAGCCGACGCCATCAGCTTCATCCAGAGGCTAATATCTTTGTGATCCCACCTTAATGCCGGATGGACAGCCCTTCGCTGACGAAACTGCTCGTCGTACCGCAGCCACGCTGATCCGCCGTAAACTCTATAGACCTCCCCAATTGCGTCCATGTAGCAGAACAACGCCGAACAATGTTCGGGGTTCTTCTCCCCAATCACTCCCGCCAAAATGGCAAACGCCTGGAGCCAATTGGCGAAAGTCCGCGGAATGAGCCTATACCTCCTTTTTTCCTCATCATCTTTTTTGCTACTATCCGGTTTTACCCTATCAAGGTTGAATTTTTCCAGGGGGAGCAAAGAGAAAATCTGCACGTACTCCCCCTTCCAAATCTTCTCCCTGACTTCCTGTTTTAAATGGGCCCCGAGCGGTCCTTCAAAACAGACATAGACTTCACACTTTGCCGTGTCGGCCATACGCACTATATCATCCCTTGTTGTTTGTTCCTTCTCCCCTTTTTCCGTCTCATTTCCCTTATTTGCAGCCACCTCAGCGGTGGTCGCCCCGACAGCTACTCCAGCCTCCCTTACTCCCACTTCCACACTTACCACTCCTGCTGGAGCATCCCTCCTCTCACCAAAACGGCCTATCAGTAACTTTAACCCTTCCAACAGTTCCTGCATTTGCCCAGGTCCCCCATCTACCCTCCCGCCCACCGCTCGCGGTTGGTCCGTCTCTGCCAACGACGATGCGGGAGGTAACCCTGGACTCCCCCCACTGTTACCTGTCCCCAACAACGACTGTAAAGCTTTTACAAAAGAACAATTGTCAGTGGACTTACCGGGCTGACCGGGCAGGATTCCCACAGCCGCTGTACGGGCCTCCACCGGCGGGATAGGGCGACTGGGCTCCTCCTCCTCTTTCGACAATTCGCCTTCCGACCGGGAATCTTCTTCCTGTGTAAACGACAAGGCACACACCCTCGGAGAGGGGGTCCTGTAAGTGTTACGTCCCCGCCTGCCCGTTTCTATCTCGGGCTGCTGGCTGGTCCCTGGCTGATCAGAACTCCCCTGCGCAGGTGGGCCGGTTTGGGCTCCGCTCCTGCTGGCTCGATTCGCCGCCGTGCTTGCTGGTGGCGTCCCGCCATCCCTCGCTCTTGCCGTGAGTCCCCCTCCCCCCCTTTTGTGCTGCCCTGCTGACCCTTCTGTCCTCCCCCCCCCGACTCGTGCAGAGCCTCCGGGGGGTTCGCTGAAAAGGCACGTCCGGGGGCTGTGACCCCCCTCCTGGCCGTTGCCCGAGTGGCCCTTGAATCCCCTCCCCCCTGCTCGTGCAGAGCTGCTGGGGTGGACGTGGTCCCTGAAGAGCCTGGTGCGCCGGCCATCTTCTTCCCTCTTGCCGCGGCCCCCCCACCCCCCCTCCCCCCCAGTGTTCCTACTGCCCCCCACCTCGAGAGAAGGTGCTGGGGCTGTTGAGGCTGTTGCAGCACTGCTACTTGCACTTAGGGATCCTCTTCCTGGTCTGCCCACGACCCCCCCCCCCGCTCCACTAGGCCTCAGTCCTGTCTGCCTGTGTGACCCTCCAGCGCTGTCCCTCTGTACTCTCTTGGCCGGGGGGGTGGATCGATCCCCTCTGGGGCTCCTTACCAGTCTGGATGAGCCTGCTATGGCCCCTGGAGAATAGCGTTCTGGCGCCCTGGACACTCGGCCGCGCTGCCCGGCGCCGCCATCTTGGAAATCCAGCGCTGCTGACCGGTCCTCTGTGCTTCTTCCTGCTCCATCCAGCGCTGCTGTGATTTGTTCCATGACCCACTCGGGTCCTCGCTCCGCCGCCGCTGCCCGCACAAATGCTGCAAAGTCACCGCCGTCAGCCATGCTCTTTTAAAATGTACAGAGGAGCAGGGGAAAAACCTGCCTCCTCGTGTTCTGTCTTTCCCGCACTGACCTCCCGACTCCGCCCCTCCTTTTTATATGGCCGCTCTCCCTAGCCCCACAGGGATCTCCGCCCCTAACTTTGTTAACTCCTTCCAAGCAAAAGTGTCACCTGACACACTGTCATGGGCGGACCTGCATGACATTCCCCTGCTGTCCACTATATTCCGGTCCTTACTGTAAGCTCTACGAGCCGGGCCCTCCTGTACCTTTTGTATTGAACTGTACTGTAATTGTGTCCCCCCCCCCTATACATTGTAAAGCGTTGCGTAAACTGTTGGCGCTATATAAACCGTGTATAATAATAATAATAATAATAATAATAACATACCTCCCAACCTTCTGAAATGGGAATGAGGGACGCCTCTTATCAAAAGTATGTAGGCATAGTGTCAGGGAAATAGGTGCATCTCTATGCGCAATTCCGCAAGGTTAATGAACCAGCACAGGCAAGGTCGCACTAACGCGCATCAGCGCACACGAATGCGCAATGTTTCCGGCGGAAACCCGGTGCCGCAATCAGGCGAACGCGCGTGCGCAACAACCCCGCGATCATGCGAACGCACGTACGCAGTGGCGCGCGTACGACGTGATGCAGGCGCCTTGTATATTTAAACACACCACTGACAGTACCGCTTCGCTGGATTATCATCAGCTTTCCCTGTATACCTGCGTTTGTGATTCCTGCTTACCTGATCTCCTGTGAACCGACCCGGCTTGTTTGACCTGCTCCTTCTGATCCTCTGGCTCGACCTTCCGGCTTACATCTGACTTTCTCCTGCATCTGACCCCGGCCTGGCTTACGGACTCTGTGTATTCCTGTCTCCTGTACCTGGACTGGCTGCTCTTGATCTTGGACTGTCTTACCGTGTTTGAACCCTGGCCTGGCTTCTGATTCTGCTACTGAACTGCCTTTTGGTCCTCTCCGCTGGACCCCTTAAGCACATCTGCTTCCAGTGACTTTGCTTGTACTACCAAGTTCCTGGGATCAGCTTCCACTACCAGGCAACCCGTGCTTCTGTGGGCACCGCATCCCTGTGTCATCTTCAGGGTTGTGCTGCACTCGGCCGCAAGGGGAGCCCTCCCGGCATCTCAGCCTCCTACCAAGTTCTGACAGTATAATCCAGCCAATGTCAGAGGCCAACGGAGGTGACTCCCCGATGGAGGCTGTTCTTCAACAGATCACGGCCCTTACCCCAGTCATTCAGAAGCTTCAGGAGGAATACCACCAGTTGAAAGGGCGTCTACAGCACCTACCAGAGTTACCCATTCCCTCAGGTCAAGGCACGCCTCCAGCTGCTGCTACTATGATTGTGACCCCTCCGGAACCACGAGTCCAAGCGCCAGAACATTTTTGTGGAGATCGAAGGAAATTCAAGTCCTTTAAGAATCCCTGCTACCTGTACTTTGCCTTGCAACCACAGACTTTTGCCTCCGAAGCAGTCAAAGTAGGTTTCACCATTTCATTACTAAGCTGTGAACCCCAGACCTGGGCCCATGGCTTATTAGAACAAAGCAGCCCAGTCATTTACTATGTGGACCTGTTCTTCGAAACCATGGCACAGTTATATGATGATCCCTACGGGTAGCTACTGCCGAAGCAACTCTGTATTTCCTACGTCAGGGCCAGCGCCCTGCGGAACATTATACGGGAACATCATTATGAATACGCTCAAACCTCCCGTCCCATCCAGACACTGCCTTAAATCCGGTTGTCACAAAAAACGTTTTGGTGCGCGCGCTCCTGTGCGCGTTCCTGCGGGTGCGGGCTTGCGTGCGCGCGCGCGTGCACGCGTCCGGGCGCACGCAGTGCTTTGAATACACCTGTGTGCGCTGTTGGCGCCAACCAGCCTACTTAATCAGGCAGCACCTGTTGGCCAGTGCTGCCTGATCTTCAGCTTCCCAGAGACCTTGTTCCTGTGTTTGTATCCTGCTATACCTTGTTTGATCCTGTGACCCGGCTTGCCCTTTGGAATTCCTTGACCTCCGCCTGCCTGATGACCTCTGCCTGACTGACGACTCTTCTGCTTGCCCCTTTTGTACCTCGCCATCGGAACGCTGCCAAACCCTGAAGGTATCTGGATTATCCCACTTTCTACTGAGAGACTTGTGCCTGTTTCCTATTCCGCACCCCCCTCCATCTGTGTATCCCGCATACCTGCACCCCATCTTGTCAGCAGTGGGCTTATACCTGGACTTTACCACATCCTCTGGATACCCTGTATATCCTTACTCACCTTACCCACCAGTGGAACCTCCATCTGTGTATCCCGCATACCTGCACCCCATCTTGTCACCAGTGGGCTCTCCCCACCAACACCCTGCACCAGGCTCTCATACCCTTCATAACTCTCGTGCCTCCTGTACCCATCTCCAGGGGCCGTGAGTGGGATCCGTACGGGAGACCTCCCTCTGCCCAAGTGGACTCACCAGTCAGGTACGTACCAGCGTGATAGTATCAGGCAGCCATGACTGAGTCCGGGCAGGGGGCCTCCCCCATGGAGGAGATGTGCAGACACCTAGCGGGTCTAACCCAAGCTGTGAACGGCCTACAGGAAGGCTATTCTCGATTGGAAGAACAAGTCCAAGCCATGTCTGCATCTTCTGTCCCCCATGTGGCATCTTCTGTTGGGTACCCTCAAGCACCCTCCGTGGTCATGCTACCACCAGAACCCAAGGTACCAATACCGGAGAGAGGAAGAGAGTGAGGAGGAGAGAAGAGAGAGATAGAGGGGAGAGAGAGGAAAGAGGAGGTGAGAAGAGATAGGAGGGAGGAGCATCGGGAAGAGAGAGAGTAGAAAGGGGATGTAGGAGGAGGGATAGAGAAGAGAGAGAGAAAAACACAGAAAGAAGAAAAAGAGGAGGGAGGAGAAGAGAGAGATAACAGAGAGTTGTGTGTCAGACTGTGGATGAAGAGTGAATCTGTGGAGAGAGGAGACATAATTTGGAGCCAGGAGAGGGGATGGAGATATGGCACACACCTGGCCTAAGTAGGTAGGTCGGTAGGTAAATTGGTAGGTAGGTAGGTCAGAGGTATAAATCTCACCACTGCGTGGCTTGGCGTGCAGGGTGGATGGACGCTGAGTAGAGGAGCTCCTGTTGCCCGAGTTTCCTGGGAGACAAAAACGATCCGATCTACGGCCGAATATGTCCACTTTACTAAAGAAGGGGACACACAATCAATCCCTCCGATCTCTGGGCACCCCTAAAGACAAGCATTACCCTGCAAACCCCAGCAAATACAGATACAACGGCGGAGGTGGGGGATCAAAGATGGCGCAGACTCACAGAACCACAGAAGAGGAGAACATGGAGGATGATGAGATCTTCCTTCCTGCATCTGAGGACTCTGCCAGAGGTAAAGCGATCACTGACCACCCTCTAACGTTTGCTGACATGACTAAAATTGCTGCATACAGGGCTTCTTTTCATCTGGAACTTGGTGGAACTCAATTCTACCACCTCTGGCTCAGACCCTCTGCTCTCTGCTCACCACCATCGCTTGTAAACACAGAAGTCCAGCTTCTGTCTTTACAAGTGACAGCTTGTCTCCCAAAGTCTCCCACAGATCTGATCTCCTGAGCAGCTCCCACTGAGTGCAGGATGGGAAAAAGGGAGGTGCAGGTGTTCAGGGTGCAGTGCCTATGCCGACACCCCAACTGGATGATCTCCCTGCAAGTGAGAAAGAAGGGGCAAACTACAGTGTGAGGGAAGGTTCTAGAGCCGGCTGGGTGCTTAAGCTTAACACAGTAGCAAAAGTTGGACATGTGGAGGATGGTGGAGCTTTTAAGGAGGAGGGAGAATAAGGGGGTGGTGGGAGGTTTGCATGCAGAGATCAGTGCTAAAGAGGGGTGAAAGTGAGACGTGGACGGGGGATGCAGAGGTAAGCAGCTGTGGAAGAAGGCTGAACTCTGCACTCTGTGTAACTCACCCCTGAACTTTACACTATGTAGGTCAGCCATTCTCAACCAGGGTTCCTCAAGAGGTTACTAGGGCTCCTTGAGCTGTGGCTGATGAACCAGAACCAGAACCAGAGTTCAAAAGCCAGCAGCATGACACCAAACGTCTTTAAAGGATATCTAAAGGTTTGTGGTTTGTTCTCCCCTGTGCAGTTGGTTTTGCACAGAGTGGCCCTGATCCTCCTCTTCTGTGGTCCCTCAGTGGCACTCCTGGCTTCTTCTCTTCTCGATTGCCCTGTTGGAGAGCCACTCTCCCTCGGGCAACTCGTGCAGGTGCGCTCCCGTGTCCTGCTGCTGCGTCCATTGACACAGACAGCAGGACTCGGCCCCGCCCCCCTGCTCCCACGTCATTGGATTTGATTGACAGTAGCGGGAGCCAATGGCTGTACTGCTATCAATCTATCCAATCAGAACCCGAGACACGGGCTGGAGATGGTGTGCTCATCCCCGTTGCTGGAAAGACGAAGTTCAGGTAGGTAAAATGGGGGGCTCTGGGGGCAGCTGCATCACAGGTTTTTTTTCAACCTTAATGCATAGAATTCATTAAAGTGAAAAACCCTGAGGGTTTACAACCCATTTAATGGGTTGCATTCTGAGTACTACTTTTAGGGGGGACATTCCTCCTATTGGCCATCAGTATAAAGGGCATTGTTCTTATTGATCCCTGATGAATTGGGTTTAGTAAGGGTTCCCCGAGACCTGGAAATTATTTTTGGAGTTCCTCTAGGGTTAAAAGATTGAGAAAGCCTGATGTAGGTTGTGTACCACACAACTCTGCAACATATGGCAACCCTGAACTCTGCACTCTGTGTGTAACCCCCTTTCTGAACTCTGCTCTCTGTACATATTGCACTCCTGGTATTTAATGCTCTTTAAGACCCCCCCATTGTGAAATTTGATCACACCCTCTATCTGTGGGGAAGAAGGGGATTTCCGGGGCAGTGATTAAGTTCCTGCACCTATTGTCAGAGAAAAAAAGGCCTGGCTGCAGACATTAAAAAACTCTCTCAGCAGCCATCACTGTCACATGATTGGCATGAACAGACAGATCGAGGACCTGGATAATAGGGGGAGAAGACATAACATGAGAGTGAGAGGAATCCCTGAAACTGTCACCCCTGATCAAATCAAACCTGCACTTTCCTCCATCTTTAAAACCAATATAGGTGGGATCACACCACTAATAGCAAACCCGTGGCCAAACCCTCTACTTTTACTGCACCTAAAACTAATAATGACTTACCTAATGTATCTTCTGCTTCATTTTCTTCCAGCACTTCAACCACTTACCAGGATCTTTCTCAAGACAGAATCCCCAAAGAAAGAAAGGGAGAGTTACCCACTACTTCCACAGGGTCTTTGCTTAAAAAAAAAAAAAAAAAAAACTTACATAATGTTTGGGGGTTCTATGTAATTTTCTAGCAAACAAAATGATGATTTGTACATGTAGGAGAGAAATTTCAGAATTGGCCTGGGTGGCAAGTGGTTTAACAGCCTCATTGAGAGACCTGATGCTTCACCAATAGAATAACACAAAGCCCACAGAGCCCTCAGACCCAGATAATACACCTCCAAGAGATATCATCTGCTGGCTTCAAAACTTCTGCCTTAAATAAGAAATACTCCAAAAAGCAAGAGCAAACGAGTTGGTCACATTTAATGGAGCAGATGTACAGCTCTTCCATGATCTTTCCCCGATAACACTAAAACATAGAAAAGGGCTCTGAAACCACTATTGGAAGTCCTGAAAGAAAAAGGGATCACCTACAAATGAAAATTCCCCTTCGCTCTGCAGGCCACCTACAATGGCAAACAATAAATGCTAAAGAGTACCAGATGACTTATTTTGTTTCTGTGAAAATCTACATGTAGCGCCCCCCTGGGTCTACTGGGAGCAAAAAGGTACCTCCAGAGGGAGGGAGTGAGCTTACATTCACCCCAGGGCTGAGTCTATAGCTATAATGGGAAGTGAGAACAGAATTTGTGCGCCAGTCACTTTAAGTATTTTTCAATGCTTTAATGAAAACTTGAGAAAGTAGTAGGAGAGAGGGTTAGGGGAGGTTTCAGATACACTTTTTAGCAGATCACTTACAGACTACTTGAATCCAAAGGACAAAACAGCTTTCTTTTAGAAGATCTTGAATACCTGGATAGGCGTTTCACACAGACCTAGCAGCTGGTAGAATGTCTGGACAAGTCTCTCTCACAGACCTAGCAGCCGGTATAACTCCTGGATAAGTCTCCCTCACAGACTTAACAGCCAGGAGCTAGTTACCTTGTTTAGATTGTAGAACAGCTTGACAGTACCAGAACCTTTAAGCCGACCCGGCGATCCTGTAAGGGTAGGTTAGATATAGGTGTGTCCTCCAAACGAGTCACCAGGCCCTTCTGAGAGACCAGCCTTCATCCTGGCTCTCTCCAGCAAGGGTCCTCCCCTGGATTTCCTCAGCTTGGCTCAGCTTCTTCCCCACAGGAAAGACAGCCTAAGGACCACCTCAGGATTAGTAGGCCCCAGACAGGCTTCTGGGCCTTCTTGCAGCAGCACATCCTCGGGCCAGGAGGGCCCGAGGTAAGAAATGACTCGAGTACATGGCACCTGTCCAATAAATACCCCTTCCCAGAACCTTCCAGGAACCTCCTAGTAGTGATGTCCAGTTCATGAACGAATCGTTCCTTTGAATCGATTCTTTTCAGTGAACTGGGTGAGTCGATTCATCTGAGTAATGTAGCGCTACCCCCAGTTAAGAGAGCCGCTGGTTTGTTTTGGGTCCCTGAGTACAGCTCCACCAACCCCCGGCAATTTGGCTCTACCCGCTCTGGCACAGTTAGTAAAGGGGTACGTCCCTATGCACATAAAACTTAGCTTATACTCTACGTGTAATTGGTATGAACTCACAAGCAGACTGCTGAAATAAGAATAACTGGCTTTACTTTGGCAGTAAGGAAAAAAGAATAGCAACATGCATTTGAACATATATCTCACAATACTTTAGCAGGTCCCTGCAATATGCACTTTAAACATGTACACAGGTATATGAATCTAACAATGGGGAAACGGAGCGCCAAGCGTGGCGACCGTCTGCTATGCACCCCTGAGGTGCAATAAATCTATCTGCGCCTACCTAACGGACCAGGCCTGATCCCTAGTAATAGAGCTCAGTCCTTGTACTAGTACAGTGTTCTTCACCGGCAATAAATCTGTAGAGGTGGTGCACATGTAGCTTTAAATGGTGTCATTTGTAATCCACAAAAAGTAACATTGCTGCTCTGAGGTAAATTGCGCCTAGGCAGTTCAGTAGGCATAAAACGTGTGTGTCAATGCAGGATTGAGCCTACAGGCTCTCTCACCAATCCTTGGGGTACCGTCCTTCGATCCGGTCCCTCTAATGGCGGCTCTGGTCTCTTCAATGGCGGCGTCCGGTCTCCTCAGTCACAGCCCTGCACTCCGGTCATCAGCTCCGTCCGACCGACAGTAAGGGGAAGTCTCCGCTCCGCTGCTGTGGACTCTGAGGGGTGAGAGTCTCACTCCATCGGCTGCAAGGCCCAGGCTTCAGGCCTTCAGCTCCGGTCCGCACAGGTGTCTCTGCTGGCTGCAGTCTCCGCGTCACACGCTCTGTCAGCAGAGGCAGGCCAGTCCTGTCAGGCCTCAGAAGAGGAAGTGTCCCAAGAGGAAGAGGCGGTCTCCGCTCTTCCCTTTTATAATCTCCCCCAGCAGCCTCCCGGGCGGAAGTCAGCAGCCCTGGGGCCTGGGGAATTATGGGAGATGTAGTCTCTACCAGAAAAAGGGGTAGAACCCCGCTACACACTCCCCCCACTTTAAATCTTTGGTCCCCAAAGATAGTGTTCAAACTACAAACTTTCTCGGGAACAACATTTTCACATAACTTGGACAGAGGAGCTTCCCACCAATTGGCATGAGATGGGGAGCTGTCCTGTCTACAGGTCACTTCAGTGTGGGCGACCTGTTTAACTGTGCCAGAGAGTGAGCTGGGGTTGCCCTCCACTAAATGAACAGCGGAAGGGTCAGGGCTTTCAGCACTTCTCCTTGCTGTGGTAACAGAGTCCTCTGAACTTTCTCCCATCTTGGGGTAAGTTAGCTTCTTGGGAGGCTTCACAACTCTGCGAGCTCTCTGTTCTCTTGGAACTTCTTCAGGAACACATTCTGGCAACATCTCTGGTTCTGGAACATCTTCTTCTTGTTCTGGGTAGAGACCAGGGATGTCTTCCCAGCACTCAGGCACATCACTGAATGGCACAAACTCTGTGGCTTCTGGGTTCAATGTGTTATCTTCCACATCTTCAGTAGGTGGAAGATCTATGGCAGAATTTCCTGGAGTTGAGGAAGGCCATAGCCATTCAAGTTCTCCACTTGCTTCTTCTGGCTGGGGGTCCTCACCACCCCTAACTTGGGACGTCTGAGACCTAGTATTAGGCCTGGGGGTATCCAGAATGGAAACAGATTCAGGTACATCTCTTACTGGAGGCATTCTGACTGCTTCAGTGAGTGGGAGCAAATGATTCCTATGCCAGGTCTTCAAAGGCCCCAACCTTCCTTCTGGCTTCAACTTGTAGACAGGCAATCCTGGAAGTTTTCTACAGATGATATATGGCTCTGATCTCCATCTATCAGCAATCTTGTGTTTCCCAGGGATCCCTAGATTGCGTAACAGTACACGGTCCCCAGGCTGTAGGTCCTGTACTCTAACTTTCAAATCAAAGTTCCTCTTATTTCGGGCCCCCCTCTGGTCAGAGGCCGCTTGAGCTTTCTCATAAGCTATCTTCAGACTGCGCCTCAGTCTGTCCACATATCCTTTGTGGGAGGCAGCAGAGGCATGGTCTAAGGAAATGCCGAAGGCCAAATCCACTGGCAATCTTGCTTCTCTCCCAAACATAAGCCGGTAAGGGGAAAAACCTGTCACATCACTTGTGGTGCAGTTGTAGGCATGCACCAGAGCTGAAATGTGTTGACTCCAATGTTGCTTCTTCTCTGTTTCCAAAGTTCCCAACATGTTCAATAGGGTCCTGTTGAACCTTTCAGGCTGGGCATCACCTTGAGGGTGATATGGTGTGGTCCTAGTCTTCTCTACTCCCAGAGAATCTAGTAGCTTCCTGATCAGGCGACTCTCAAAGTCCCTTCCTTGGTCCGAATGGATTCTCTGTGGCAGTCCATAGTGAACAAAGTACTTCTCCAAAAGTACCTTGGCTACTGTAGAGGCCTTCTGGTCCTTGGTTGGGAAAGCCTGAGCATAACGAGTGAAATGGTCGGTTACCACCAGAACATTTCCCAATCCGCTCAAATCGGGTTCAAGGCAGAGAAAATCAATGCATACCAGATCCATTGGGCCTTCACTCTGTAGGTGGCCCATTGGGGCAGCTTGATGGGGTAAAGTCTTTCTCTGAATGCATCTTGCACAGGAATGGCAATACTCCTCCACTTCGGCCCTCATGCAGGGCCAGTAAAACCGGTCTCTGACAAGTTGGAAGGTTCTCTCTGCTCCCAAGTGACCATGCTGGTCATGTAAGGCAATCAGCACAGTCTCTCGATGCTTTTCCGGGAGAAACAACTGCCACTTGTCTTCTGGTCCATCAGAGGGGCCCCTTCGGTAGACTACCCCCTGATGCACCTGCAGCTTGTCCAACTCTCTCCTCAGTAGACGAGCTTCTTTAGAAGGGTGAAGGCGAAGTCCCTCTGGACTCTTGTCTTCCAGGGCTTCCAGGACCAATTTCCCCATGGGATCTTCCAACTGGTCACACCTCAGCTCCTTCTTGGACAGCTTCGGCAGACACTCTTCTGCCAGTTGAGTTACCCCACAGTAACACTTTGGGACTCCCACTGTGGTAACTCCTATCTCCTCGGCTCTGGATCCTCCTCTGGCTTGGAGTTCAGCTCCTTGACAAAGGGCTCGCACTCCATCTGGTGCCACTTGGGTCCAGTCTTCCCAGTCGTCGACCCTGACATGGGATCTTCGGGACAGGGCATCTGCATCCCTATTTCCAGCCCCTGGTCTGTACTTGAGGCTGAAATTGAATCCAGACAACGCCGCCAACCATCTGTGTCCAGTTGCATCCAGCTTGGCGGTGGTGAATAGATAGGTCAAGGGGTTGTTATCTGTCTTTACAGTAAACTCGGCCCCATACAAATAGTCTCTCAGTTTGTCAACTACTGCCCACTTTAGGGCTAAGAACTCCAACTTGTGGGTGGGATAGTTCTTCTCGGAGGGGGTCAGGCTCCGGCTCACATAGGCCACTGGTCTTAGCTGGTCTTCATACTCCTGGTAGAGTACTCCACCTAGGCCCTCATGGCTGGCATCAACATGTAGCTCATATGGTCTAGTGGGATCAGCGTAGGCCAAAACTGGGGCTGTGGTGAGACTTCTCTTCAAGGTTCTGAAAGCCTCTTCACACCTTGAGTTCCACTGGTCTTGGACCGACTCACTGGACCTCCTAGGCCCCATTCCATCCTCCTCTCCTTCTGTCTTCAGCAGCTCGTTGAGGGGTTTGGCAATGCGGGCAAATCCATCCACAAACCTGCGGTAATAGGAGCAGAACCCCAAGAAAGACCGAAGTTCTGTAACTGTTGTGGGCCTTGGCCACGAAGTAACTGCCTCCAGCTTCTCAGGGTCTGTAGACACTCCCTTTTCAGACACTATGTGTCCCAGATAGTTCACAGAAGACTGATAGAACCGACACTTCTCTGGAGAAAGTTTAAGTCCCTCTTCACTGAGCCTCTTCAGTACTTTCTCCAATCTGGCTTCATGTTCTTCCAAAGTCTTTCCAAAGACAATGACATCGTCCAGATACACAAGGACTTCTATGAGGTTCATGTCTCCAACCGTCCTTTCCATTAGGCGTTGAAACGTAGCAGGAGCTCCAGATAGGCCCTGGGGCATCCTGTTGAACTCAAAGAATCCTACTGGGGTTATGAAGGCAGTCTTCTCTCTATCTTCTGGATGCATGGGGATTTGGTAATACCCACTCTTGAGGTCCATCACACTGAACCACTTAGCTCCAGATAAACTCTGCAAGGCATCTTCTATCCTTGGCGTGGTGTACTGGTCAGGAATGGTCCTCCTGTTGAGAGTTCTGTAGTCAATGCAGAGCCTCAATGACCCATTCTTCTTTCTGACTACCACAATTGGGGAGGCGTAGGGGCTTCTGGACTCCCTAATCACTCCCGTCTTCTTCAGTTCCGCAAGCTGCTCCCTCAGATCCTCCAGATCTGCTAGCGGGACTCGCCTCACTCTTTCTCTGAATGGCTTGTCCTCTTGCATGCGGATTCTGTGGGTGGCACTCCTCGCACACCCTACATCAAACTCATCTTTGGAGAAAATCTTCTCCCATCTGGTCAGCTGGGCCTTGGCTCTCTCTTTCCAAGCTCCAGGTAGGTTTGGGTTTTCCATGGAGAGTTTCTTCCAAACATCTTCACTTTCACCCGTCCCCTTCACTTCTGACCAGCCAACTGGGACAGCAGGACTCACCTGTCCCAGAAGCATCCTGGCAGGGATCTCCACGGGCCGCTCCGTGGGGTTCCTCACACTGACAGGGACTCTTCCTCTAGCCTTCTTCAGGTCCTTCAGTGAAATTACTTCTGGTATCACCTCCAGACCTGAGTGACCCTCCATTGGGTCAGGTTCCAACATTACAAAGGGGCCAGGCTGCTCCCAGGTAAGTTTTACCGTGGCTCTCATGCAGGTCACCTCTCCAGGCTGTAACACTGCTCCTTCTTTTCCAAGCCTCCATACCCTTCCTATCCCCTCACTTGGGGTCTTCTGCTCTAGGACCAACCGCTGGTAGGCTGCCTTCAGCATGGGATGGATCTTGGGAGTTGAAAGATTCTCTTTCTTCACCAGGGGGGTCAGAAGCCTTCTGACTAGGTCCGTGTTCGTCCCTATGATCAGGGAAGTCTTGCTGGTTCCTGGTGGGCGGGGACACACCACTGCTAAGGTGTCGAACACTTCAGACTTCCCAGCTACGGATGGGTCAAACGTCAATCTGATGGGTAAGTATCCATCATAGGGGAAACTCTGAGTTCCCAATCCCCTTATCTCCAGCTCTTCTATCTTCTGTATAGGCAGATGACTCAGGTATCTGTCATAGAAGTCCCTGAACAACAGGGTCACTTGTGCTCCAGTGTCCAGGAGGGCCTTCGTGTACACTCCTTCCACTTGGATGGGTACAGTAGGGGATGGACCAACTAGCTCCTCTGGGTAGGGCCTAGTTGATGCTGTCCTCTTCTTTGGACTCTTTGCTTTACCAGCACTTGATTTGCACTTGCTCCTTTCTTGAGCCTGATATGCATTGATTTTCTCCCTCTTAGTGGGAGTGTGAACCCGTTGAGGGATATTGTTATCTCTCACTTTGAAGAGTTCACGCTTGGGGGTGCTGTGTCTCTCCGGAGGGGTCTTGCCCCCTTTCTCTGGAGTGCACCTTGGTTGAGGATCCCTGGGCCCCTTCTGAGGGGTTTGGTCTCCTCGCTTTCTCTTCTTGTTGTGCTTCGTGGAGCTCACTGAAGGTGATGGGCACCCGGTTGACTCCTTCACCGGGGCCCTTTGGCGTTTCCCGCCGGCTGGCGGCTTTCTGCCTTCTTCTTCTTGGGACTGGAACATACAGCTGCTATATGACCAATTCCTCCACAATTAAAGCAAATCATCTCACCGTAGTCAGGTGGGGATGCTGGTGCTGGGACAGCTGGAAACAATTCCCTCCTGCTTGTTTCCTTCTTGGGACTGGGCGTCTCTTTCGCCACTAGAGACGTCAGTATCTCCATCATCTGGGACATCTGCAACTTCAGGGCATCTACCTCTGTGTCTCTTTCAGGGGTTAAGGCCGACCTGACCGTGGCCACTGGAAGCTTGGTAGACCCTATCACCTGCTTCTCCCTTTTCTCTTCCAACATGGCCTCTTCTTCTCTGACCATTCGGATGAGGTCAGGGTAGTCCAGGCTCTTCCCATCCTGCCGGGTGCGTAGAATTAGTGCGACAGGGTCCAAGGGTTGGGCTCCCCTCATCACCTGCTGGGCACGGGCTTCATCTACCTTCCCTGGATCTATCCCCTTCTTCAGGATAATCCTATGCAGGATCTTGTCTATGCGTCCCATGTACTCTGACAGCTTCTCCCCTGTCTTCTGGTAACAGTGTTCCAGTTGATAGGTAAGTTCTGTGACTTTTTCTGTCCCACCAAACACACCTTCCAGGATGTCTATGTAGTCCTGGGCAGTGCAATCCTTTTTACTCGTCTTCAGATTGCGTATGGCCTCTAAGGCAGGTCCTTTTAGGCTTTCAACAATCCTTTGCTTCTTTCTGCCTTCTGAGACCTCCCATTCTTCTAGGGCCTGCGTGGCACCATCTAACCACTCTTCAAATCCCTCTTCTCCCGAGGGTACAGGTGTCCTCCCTGAAAACATCCGGAGTTTCCTGTATCCCGACATTGGGTAATCCCCGGGGTCTCTTCTGCACTGGGTTACAATTTCCCCTAGAACAGCACACAGTTCTGCACTAAGAGTAGTGTGTGTGGGTGCGGGACTTTCCGCGCCCTTCTGCTCCTCCTTCTTTGGAGATAGAATGGCTTTCATAGGAGAGTAGTCTCCCTTCCGCGGCAGCGCATGCAGCAATTGGTAGTGCTGACCATTCGGTGCCTGTATGCTCTGGCTCCTGAACTGCTCTGGAGTCTCTTCCTTCCACTCTATTAGGGCGTATGTGTACCCAGCATCATTTCTCATGTCCATTATCCATGACTTCTCGCATGGGGATAATGACATTATGAGCTGCTTCACTGCCTCTCTCTGCCATATCCCTGGCAGTTCAATAACTGCGGCTGCGGCTGGGTCAGCGGCCCATGTTGCGGACCACCGTCCCACTTCTATTGGGTCCATGCCGGCACCTTCTGGCGGCTTTTCCCGCTGACTCAGGATCCCGGATTACGAGCCCCCACGTGTAGCGCTACCCCCAGTTAAGAGAGCCGCTGGTTTGTTTTGGGTCCCTGAGTACAGCTCCACCAACCCCCGGCAATTTGGCTCTACCCGCTCTGGCACAGTTAGTAAAGGGGTACGTCCCTATGCACATAAAACTTAGCTTATACTCTAAGTGTAATTGGTATGAACTCACAAGCAGACTGCTGAAATAAGAATAACTGGCTTTACTTTGGCAGTAAGGAAAAAAGAATAGCAACATGCATTTGAACATATATCTCACAATACTTTAGCAGGTCCCTGCAATATGCACTTTAAACATGTACACAGGTATATGAATCTAACAATGGGGAAACGGAGCGCCAAGCGTGGCGACCGTCTGCTATGCACCCCTGAGGTGCAATAAATCTATCTGCGCCTACCTAACGGACCAGGCCTGATCCCTAGTAATAGAGCTCAGTCCTTGTACTAGTACAGTGTTCTTCACCGGCAATAAATCTGTAGAGGTGGTGCACATGTAGCTTTAAATGGTGTCATTTGTAATCCACAAAAAGTAACATTGCTGCTCTGAGGTAAATTGCGCCTAGGCAGTTCAGTAGGCATAAAACGTGTGTGTCAATGCAGGATTGAGCCTACAGGCTCTCTCACCAATCCTTGGGGTACCGTCCTCCGATCCGGTCCCTCTAATGGCGGCTCTGGTCTCTTCAATGGCGGCGTCCGGTCTCCTCAGTCACAGCCCTGCACTCCGGTCATCAGCTCCGTCCGACCGACAGTAAGGGGAAGTCTCCGCTCCGCTGCTGTGGACTCTGAGGGGTGAGAGTCTCACTCCATCGGCTGCAAGGCCCAGGCTTCAGGCCTTCAGCTCCGGTCCGCACAGGTGTCTCTGCTGGCTGCAGTCTCCGCGTCACACGCTCTGTCAGCAGAGGCAGGCCAGTCCTGTCAGGCCTCAGAAGAGGAAGTGTCCCAAGAGGAAGAGGCGGTCTCCGCTCTTCCCTTTTATAATCTCCCCCAGCAGCCTCCCGGGCGGAAGTCAGCAGCCCTGGGGCCTGGGGAATTATGGGAGATGTAGTCTCTACCAGAAAAAGGGGTAGAACCCCCCAGCAGCCTCCCGGGCGGAAGTAACACAAAAATAAATTTTATCCTGCTTTATAGTATATTTTTCTGCCGTTTGCGTAATATTGTTCTGCGTTCTGGTCCTGAGATTTCCAATTTTTTATTTTTTTTGTTTATGTGCATGCCCTACGCACATTTAGTCACATGCAGATATCAGGGTCAGTGGGGATGGTTTTATTTTTTATTTTTTCACTTAACAATCCCCTATGTGATAGTTTGTTGAAGTGACAGGTTCTCTTTATTGCATCTAGGGTGTGTTATATGATCATATGAGTATAGGATTGTGCTCCGCTACAGCCAATATTGTCACTTATGGTGACGCACAAACAGTTGTGTAAACGCTAAGCCTGTTTTTGTGCGTGTGAATTGCATTCTGATGGGCCAACTTCACAGTTAAGATTGATAGCCATCAGATTTGTCTGTAGTCTTTACAGTGCATAATGAGGCCCCTTTTACACTTGTGTGACTTGTCCTGCGACTTGGGACTACAAAGTCGCATGACAAGTGGTACCCCACGATTTCCAATGAGTACCATTCATATCTGTGCGTCTTCCAGTCACTGCCAGACTGCAAAGTAGTCACTGCACTACTTTGGTCTGATTTTGATGCGACTTGAGGCAGAGACATCAAGATTACATAAGTATTTCTTCAAGTCGCATCAAAATCTCATCAAAGTCACAGTAAAAATTGTGGCAAAAATTGCATGACTTTCAAGTTGCTTTAGTGTGAAAGGAACCTAAGGCCCGGTTCACACTGCTGCGGTGCGGGAGATCGCATATGATTTGCACCGCACTGCAGTTCAAATCATATGCGATCTCTGTGCGATGCAAATTCAGTCATACAGATAGTATGGCTGAATTCACATCGCATTCGGCCCAAAATCGAAGAGGACTCTTTTTTCGGTCCGCAGCAGAATCGGATCGCATGGTGTTCTCACCATGCGATCCGATTCCTGTCCGAGTTTGCAGATCGCACTGCGATATGCGAGCTGATATGGGGGTGTCATTAAAATTTCACTGACACTCCCAGCAGCTCGCATAGGGCAGTGTGAACTGCCGGCGGGAGACATGCGGTGCGGGAACCCGCAGTAGATTCGCAGCGTTCCCGCATCGCAGCAGTGTGAACCGGGCCTAACGATTGGATTTTACTATCGTGGGTACTTTGCCCGCGGTAGTAAAATCCAAATTTTTCCTGTGCATGCGCTGTAAAGACAATGGAAAAATGTGATGGCTAGCAATGTTAACTGTGAAGTTGCCCCATCAGAATGAGGTTCACATGCACAAAAATCCGCTTTTCATTTACACAGCTTTTTGTGGGTCAGTCTGACACAACAACAATAGGATTGGGCTCTGAGAAAGAAAAATACAAGAAAAAACCTCCCCAGGACCTGCCAACCTTCTGTGAAGAATCATTCTTTTGATTCTAATCATTTAAGAAGGTTGAGTCAGAGCTGTGGTTCACTTGCTTGTCAGTAGACTCAGCAAGTGAACCGAAGAACCGAAGAATCGATTCATTGAATCGGTTCATTTCAGTGAGTAGTTCGAAATGAACCGATTCAGTTAAAAGATCCGGACTTCCCATCACTACCTCCTAGTGAGCTTTTTCCAGAAAAAGAATATTCATTACAGCTCAACCTAGTTGTAATTCTCATACTGTCCTGTGGTACCAGTAACACCTACTGGCAACAGTGAGAAATACACAACACAGTCAAGTTTAGAACATAACCAAATATACAATCAAATCTGAGCTGTTTACAGCTCAGCCAAAAACTAAATTTACACTATAGCCCCATTTTTAGGAACGAGGGGCTACACACAGATTGCTCCAGTAGAGCTGCCGGATTAGTATGCAGAGTTCCGCTTACCTCCAGCCATTAACAACCTACCCTCCATGTCTAGGGTGGCCACCCATCCAGGATTCATCTGTACAGTCCAGGCTTTGAATTGTGTGTCCGTGTTTCAGAATACCTGAAACCCAGACACAATATTCAGAATGGATTTTGGCTCCTCAAGTAACCAAGTACCACAACCGCTGAGTGCATAGGTGTGCACATGGGCCCCACCCCCATACACGGACAGGAGAGGAGAGAAGGCTTGATATGCTCCTTCTCCTCCCACCCCTATCCCCTCTGTCTGCCCACCCACACTCCAATCCCCAGCTTTCTATCCCTCGGGAAAGGGATGGGTGGGATGGAAGTTCAGAAACTGTCAGATACATCATGGATGATGCCTGAGCCCCCATCCAATGTCTATGACTGAAGTCCCCCCCCCCCCTCCCTCCCTTCTCTCTCCTGCCTCCAAGTGAATGAATACACTAAGGTAAGGGGGACTCAGAAAGTAAGGGGTTCCCTGTGGACTCTGATGTAAGGGGGGCTTCGGGAACCCTAGTTTAAGGGGGAATTCTGGGAACTCTGATGTAAGTGGGAGGTTTGGTGAGCAGAAACCCCCTTATATCAGAGTTCCCCTTTAAACCAGAGTGTTCCTCCTTAACCACTTTCAGACCGGACCAATTTGCAGCCAAAGGACCAGGCCCCTTTTTGCGATTCGGCACTGCGTCGCTTTAACTGACAATTGCGCGGTCGTGCGACGTGGCTCCCAAACAAAATTGACGTCCTTTTTTTCCCCACAAATAGAGCTTTCTTTTGGTGGTATTTGATCGCCCCTGCGGTTTTTATTTTTTGCGCTATAAACAAAAATAGAGCGACAATTTTGAAAAAAATGCATTATTTTTTATTTTTTGCTATAATAAATATCCCCCAAAAAATATATAAAAAAACATTTTTTTTCCTCAGTTTAGGCCGATACGTATTCTTCTACATATTTTTGGTAAAAAAAAATCGCAATAAGCGATTATTGATCGGTTTGCGCAGAAGTTATAGCGTTTACAAGATAGGGGATAGTTTTATAGCATTTTTATTAATAATTTTTTTTTTATTATTAATGGCGGAGATCTGCGATTTTTTTTGTGACTGCGACATTATGGCGGACACATCGGACATTTTGACACATTTTTGGGACCATTGTCATTTTTACAGCAATTAATGCATTTAAATGCATTGATTTCTGTATAAATGACACTGGCAGTTTAGGAGTTAACCACAAGGTGGCAGTGTAGGGGTTAAGTATGCCTAGGGGTGTTTTTTTACTGTGGGGGGGCGTGGCTGTCAGCTAGTGAATGCTGATCTCTGCTCCAATCACAGGGAGCAGAGATCGGCGTCACTAGTTGCTAGGCAGAACGGGGAGATGCTGTTTATCTCGGCATCTCCCCGTTTAGCCGCTCCGTGAGACGATCGCGGGAGTCCCCGCGGCGATCGAGTCCGCGGGGACCGCGGCCGGACTCACGGGGGTCCCGACCGGCGCGGGAGCGCGCCGCTCCCGGCGCGCTCCCGATGGCACGGACAGGCTAAAGGAGGGACGTATATATACGCCCTCCTGCCTGTACGTGCCATTCTGTCGACGTATATCGTCGTGCGCCGGTCGGCAAGTGGTTAATTACTTCCCACCCGGCCACTGCACATGTACGGCCGGGTGGGCGCTCTCTCCTTCTGAGTGGACATTCAGGAACGTCCCTCAGAAGGAGCAGGATCGCGCACACGCATTCCTACGCAGCAGCGCGATCCCCATGTCATCTCATGTCATCCGGACACGGTGCATCTTAGATCGGCAGGAGGGCTCTGTGATTGGTCCTCCTGATCACATGACGGCCATGTCCAATCCCAGCTTTCATGTGTTGTAAACAAACAGCCGGTTGCTAGGCGATCGGCTCTCCTCTCCTCACACGGAAGTTGTCGCTGAGGAGAGGAGAGCGGATCTCTGCAGCCGGCTGGTGATCAGTGAGTATTGGCTGTTTTTTTTACAGCTTTTTACTCACTGATCACCAGTCTAGTAAAACACACCACAGTAAAACACACATGTCCCCAAAACACATGTCCCCACATAATAATGATCCCCAAAACACCGGTCCCCCACATATATAACAGTAAAATCACATGTCCCAATGATCATTTGCACACATATGTCTGTGATCACCTGCGCACATCTGTACATGATCATTTGTGTACATATGTCCGTGATCACGCAAACCAATTATTATACACTTAATGAGATTTTTGTTTACCAAAAACATGTAGCAGAATACATTTTGGCTTAAATTTATGACAAAATTAGATTTTATTGGATTTCTTTTAAAATAGAATAAAGAAAATATTGTATTTTTTTTCAAATTTCCGCTCTTTTGTCGCTTATATCGCAAAAAATAAAAAACGGAGTGGTGAATAAATACCACCAAAAGAAAGCTCTATTTGTGCGAACAAAATGATAAAAATGTAATTTGGGAACAGCATAGCACGACCGCGCAATTCTTATTGAAGGTGCAACAGCGCTGAAAGCTGAAAATTGGTCTGGGAAGGAAGGGGGTGAACGTGCCCAGTATTGATGTGGTTAAAAATAAAATGTTGATGTTCGCGGCTAGAGCATTCGGGGGTTTGGCTTGAAGAAAAGGTGGCAACCTTACCCATGCCAAGCCCCTCTCCTGAGAAATCCCCTTTCCAATTTGGAAAGCAACGCAGGGACGCAAACAGATCCAACTACAACTCCTCAGCGGCCCAAAACCCCAGAACAAGGGATCAAAGATCAAATCTGCAAAAGCTATATACCCTCTAGAGCAGGGATATGCAATTAGAGGACCTCCAGCTGTTGCAAAACTACAAGTCCCATCATGCCTCTGCTAGGGTTGCCACTTTTTCTTCAAGCCAACCCCAAACACTTTAGCAGGGCACCGCAAAAAAAAAAAAAATGTTAACATGCACTATAGTATTGTAACAGACCTGGGACACCTTTGGGGTCTCCAAAGAGAATAGTAATGCTGTGCACATAGTGACCTCTCACTCTCCTATCAGGCCCTGTTCTGAGCCACATTCCTGTCTGAATATTGTGTCCGGGTTTCAGACGGAATGAAACCCGGACACATGATTCAAAACCAAAACTGTCCGGGTGAATCCTGGACAGGTGGCAACCCTAGCCTCTGCCCCTGGGTGTCATGCTTGTGGCTGTCAGAGTCTTGCTGTGCCTCATGGGACTTGTAGTTCTGCAACAGCTGGAGGTCCGCTAATTGCATATCCCTGCTCTAGGGATTCACTCACCCATGGAGAAAAGTTGTCAGTGGTTTATTTGTTCGATATGAGCACATGTTTACCTTACCATTTTTTCTTGCACTTGTTAGAAAGAAGCTATTAAATGTTCGCCCACTAGGTGGCACCCTTTACCTTGCAATGTTACAACTACCCGATTCATAGACTTTCCAAACACAAAATCTAACAAGCAAGAACCTGAGTATTAACCACTTAAGACCCAAGCCTCTTTTTTAGATGTGTTGTTTACAAGTTAAAAACATTTTTTTTGCTAGAAAATTACTTAAAGCCTCGTACACGTGATCAGATTGTTGGCAGGGGATTGTCTGTTGACAGACTGTTGTCCTAAAATCTGACTGTTAGTACGCTCCTTTTGACAATTGTAGCGCCCACACTTTATTAAGTATGCGCTATCTATGTAAATTTCGTTTTTTCTCAGAACTGTAATAGAGTTGTGGGCCCTGGGGGTTAATTGTACAGGATTTACTTTGGCATCAGTCTGGCCGGGCTGTACTGAGGTTCTGCCTGGTCATAGGTGCAGTGAGGCACCTGTGACAGGCTGAGAACCAGGCCTGGTTGGACGTGTTAGGTACCAATCTTTCCCGGAGCCAATCAGTGGGCGCGTCTGGCCCCGCTGTAGAGCCTGGGAAGGGCTATTTAAGGTGCTGAAGTCACGTGTTCAGGGTTTGGCTGCTGCTTTGATTCCTGGTTCCGGTCCGGGGCAGCCCCGCGAGGGTTCCTGGACCCAGGAGTGTCTGCCGTCTAGACATGTGCGATTAGTTTCGTACGAATCGGAAATTCGTACAAATTTTTTGAAATTCGTACATTCGTACGAATCCGAATTACGAATTTTTTACGAATACGAATCCTGTACGAAATACCAAATTTCGTTTACGAATTTCGGATCCAAATTATCCGAATCCAAACTATCAAATGACGAATTTCAACTAATATGAAAAAAAATTATAGCGGATATAACGAATGATTCGAATGAATTAGAGATTCAGAATAACGAATATCATATTCGTAAACTAAATTTTGTATTTCGTACTTCCTCTGAGTGATTGGTGAACAATAGACTTGTGTTATGTCACGTTAATACGTTTTCTGATAATTCTTTATTATTCGTAGAGTGTCGATATTCGTAACGATTCGTAATGATATTAACGATTCGTAACGATTCCGAACAAATCAGAATTAAATTTCGTACACGAATTACGAATTTTTTTTTTTATACAAAACGGAACATATTTTTTGACGGCTCCCATGTCTACTGCCGTCCCGCAAGCATGGTCACCCTGACCAGCCCCAGAGGTCCTCATGGTCTGGGGTGGGGATCTGTCCGTTCCCGAGCCTCGCAACTGGCTAGTTCGAGGCCCAGTAACTGAAGGAGGATTCGGAGGTGTCCCGGTGTGCTCTCAGTATTGGAGGGACACAGCAACTGGTACAAGTGACCAGGGGAGGACTCTTCGGAGGAGGGCCAACAAGCTGGCTGCTCAGTAAGAGCCTGGGAGCTGAGTTGTATGGACACTAAAGAATCCGCACTTCTCACAGTATCGCCAAGAAGGCTGAGAGATCCAGGTAATGTGGGAAAGGTTCCTACTTATCTTCAGTTACAATCTAGTCTGTGGCGGAGACTTTGCTAAGTTTTCCGGATAACATGTTGGCTGCTAGATCTCTGGCTAGAGGTTTATCCAGCAGTGAAGCGCCCAGCTGCGAGTGGCTACTCTCTGGGTTAACTAGAGACATTCAGTGGATGTCAGCAGTTCAAAGTGCCTGAGTTTTATCACCCGTGCCCTCTATTCCCACCTGAGACTGTGTTATAGTTGGATGTTACCCCTGCAAAATTAAAACCTTGAAAAGGACTTTTATGTGTCAGCATCTGAAGTCACTGGGTACTAACCCTGGGAACCACTAGACAACAACCGACAAGCCACGAGGAGGTAATCGGTAAGCCCAGAAAAGTCAAGGCCGCCCCTTGGGGTTATGGTCACTACACAATTCTCCAACTTTCTGCCAACAAATGTTGGATGACAGGCTAGTAAATTTTCGCCAGACAACAGTCTGTTGAATTGTTTCCTCTATGGTCTTTACCATTTCCACTCTTACTACCCACTCCTTCATATTCGGCGTGTCATGGAAATTTATAGATGGGCAACTCCTATCCTCATATTGATTAGTGGTTCCAAATTAATAATAACTGCTGCAGTAGGGAACAGACACAAAAGATACGCTCAGCATCTTTCCAAATAACCGTTCTGCTTTATTATGACCCAATTGAAGGTTTTTATACACATGATTACGTAGCTATCACATTAATATTACAATTGTAGGTTTATGGTAACAAGGGGCGTAACATAGGCAGGCTAATTCTAATCAGGACTCGAAAGAATGTAAACATGTACTGAAAAATTATAATTGCCGTGTGCACAGTGAGGGCCGTGTGCAATACATACAAAATAGAATACAATTATATACAGAACTTACGCATTTCCTGTACAGTTCTGCATAGTCAATTCCATTTTTAGATCCCTCATCTGGCATTCTAAACCTGCTAGAATAAAATTGGAGCAGTTACAATGCCCAAAGGTTGCGGGAGGAATGGTGTTATCTAATCCGTGGCTTTACTGCTTAGCCTCACAATTGCAGCATATAGCGAGGGCCATAAGTCCAATGTCAGAACCAGAGATGAACCTACAAGATTCATCTACTCAGCTTCTTAGTTTCACAGTAGGTGGAGGGGTGACAGATGGCTTGGAGGCCTTACTAGACATGTGCAATTCGTTTTGTTTTTTTCGTTTTTTTTTTCGTTATTTTCGTTCGTTCGTTTTCGTACGAATGAACGAAGGATTCGCAAAAAATTTTAACGAATAACGAATCGTTCGAATCAAACGAATCCGAAAATAACGAAAATCCGAAAAAAACAAATTAGAAACAACGAATGTACGAATGAAGAAAATCCGAAAAACGAAAACAGGAACAACGAAAATGAAAATGAACGAAAAAAACTTTTTTTTTTTTTGTTGAATTGGTAATTTTCCGTGTTGCTTACAATGGTGCTGCTTAACGTGCTTCGAATGGATTGAACGAAAAAATTTGTAAATTCGTAACTTTATTTTTTTTTTTTCGATTCGTAATTTTCCGTGTCTCTTACAATGGCGCTGCTTAACGTGCTTCGAATGGATTGAACGAAAAAATTTGTAAATTCGTAACTTTATTTTTTTTTTTTTAGATTCGTAATTTTCCGTGTCTCTTACAATGGCGCTGCTTAATGTGCTTCGAATGGATTGAACGAAAAAATTCATACATTCGTAACTTTTTTTTTCGATTCGTAATTTTCCGTGTCTCTTAAAATGTAATAATAGCATACACATTACATAAAATTATGAATCATGCTCCGATTACCAATCTACGAATGTTACGAACGTTACGAATGTACGAATAACTACGAATGCGTCCGAATTTCGAATAAACGAAAATTAAACTAACGAAAAAACGAATCAACGAAAAAATAACTTTTACGAATGTACGAATCGTTACGAATACGAACGCCGACGACTTACTAATTTACGAATCGTTACGAATACGAACACCGACGACTTACGAATTTACGAATCGTTACGAATCAACGGAAACGAAAAAAACGAAACGAAAATAAAAAATTTTTTTGTTGTGCACATGTCTAGGCCTTACACTTTTAGCAAATCTTATAAACTCTATCCTACTTATACCCTTATGCAGAAGATTTGGAATAAGGTCAGAATGATGCAAAATGTTACTGGGTTTACCATATACAGCCCTATTTGGGATACCGTATATACTTGAGTATAAGCCGAGTTTTTCAGCACATTGTTTTGTGCTGAAAATGCCCCCCTCGGCTTATACTCGAGTCTAGCACTTTTCTGCAGCAGAGAATGACATTTTCCAACCTGATTTTGGGGCCCCGTTTCTCTGGGCCACTTGGTGCTAGGAATGTGCAACCCCAGTGGAAGTAGCACTAAAACATATCCAAAGATGGGGTTCCTAGCACCAAGTGGCCCCGAGATACGGGGCCCCAAAGTCGGTTGGAAAATGTCATTCTCTGCTGCAGAAAAGTGCTTGACATTTTCCGAACCAACTTTGGGAACTCCATCTTTAGATATGTTGTAGTGCTAGTTCCACTGGGTTTTCACGACAAATTTGGGATTCCTATAACCAAGTGGCCTCGAGATACAGGGCCCCAAAGTCGGTCAACCATGTCCATCTGCAGCAATCTCATTTTGGGACCCTTTGGGTCCAGAGACCCCAAATGGGGTTGGCTGCAGCTAGGGGGCATCTAGGAACCCTTAACTACCAAGTTTGAAGTTCGGGGGACATATGGCTGCAAATGGGCACAGTGAGGCATGCAAATGGGCACAGTGAGGCATGCAAATGGGCACAGTGAGGCTGCAAATGGGCATTGTTGACCCTCTTTTCCACTTACAGTAGCTGCGCATTTCTCACCCTAGGCTTATACTCGAGTCAATACGTTTTCCCAGTTTTCTGTGTCAAAATTAGGTGCCTCGGCTTATATTCGGGTCGGCTTATACTCGAGTATATACAGTAATCATTACTACCAGAAGGTGACTAAACTGCAATATGGTGTCGAGTGGAAACAAATATGGTATCACTCACATGCATCACTTCTTTAGTAATGGGAAATTGCGAGCTTTCTCTGATCTCCAATCAGTATTTTTGCTCCCTAAGTCTATGTAGTTTTATTATTTGCAGCTCCAGCATGCAATAAGGGCCCAGCAGGGGGTGGATCAATGGGTACCAGAGCCTACTCCTATCTTCAACTATATGAGTGAGGTCACCAACTACAAAGGGTTTATTTCAAGTAGTTATGCTATGTTACTGAATGCAGGGCCAGCTTTAAGGCAGGGCAAAAGGGGAAGCTGACCTAGGACCCATCATTGTTGTGGGGCCCAAAGAGCCTGCCTCATACTTGCCAACTGTCCCAGTTTAACCACTAGGTGCCCGTGCTATAGCCGAAAGACGGCTGCAGCGCGGACACTCTCTGCCGGGAGGACGTCCCTGGACTTCCTCCTGTTTACTTCCCTAATGCGCTCTCCTGAGAGCACGCATCGGGGAAGTTCTGTGCTGGCCGTGTCCGTCGGACACAGCCGGTCACAGATCGCTGTAAATGGCCAATCACAGCGGCCGTTTACAGCGAGATCGGGGTGTCCAATGAGAGATGATCTAATATGTTTTCATATGCAAACATATGAGATCATCTCTCAGCGCCGCTCTGCCTCCTCACACAGACAGCGTGTGAGGAGGGAGAGATGAACGGCGCTAGTGCGCCGTAAGTAAAAAAAAAAAAAAAAAGAAAAATAAAGTGATCTGTCCCCTCTGCCATGCTGCCACCTGTTACCAGTACCACCTGTCCCCAGAGTGCCATCTGTGCCATCTGCCAGTGCCACCTGTCCCCAGTACCACCTGTCCCCAGTGCCATCCGTGCCATCTGCCAGTTCCACCTGTCCCCAGTGCCACCTGTCCCCAGTGCCATCTGTCATCAGTGCCACATCAGTGCCATCTGTCATCAGTGCCATATCAGTGCCATGTGTCATCAGTGCCACGTCAGTGCTATCTGTCATCAGTGCCACGTATCAGTGCCATCTGTCAAAAGTGCCACCTGTCAGTGTCACGTGCCATCTGTTATCAGTGGCACGTGTCATCAATGCCACATATCAGTGCCATCTGTCATCAGTGTCACGTGTCATCAGTGCCACGTATCGGTGCCATCTGTCATCAGTGCCACGTATTAGTGCCATCTCTCATCAGTGCCACGTATTAGTGCCACATGATATCAGTGCCACGTATAAGTGCCATCTGTCAGCAGTGCCACATATTAGTGCCATCTGTCAGTGTCACGTGTCATCAGTGCCCCCGTATTAGTGTCATCTGTCATCAGTGTCACGTGCCATCAGTGCCCCGTATTAGTGGCATCTGTCATCAGTGCCACATCAGTGTCACGTGTCATCAGTGGCACCTGTCATCAGTGCTACGTCAGTGTCACGTGTCATTGTCCTGGTGCTCCAGGGCCTATAAAAGTGTACTAGGTAGTCAACAATTTAGATGTGTAATTTATGCTCCTAGAACATGTGATGGCGCTCCCTGCATGTTGGGCCTCTCTAAGTGGCCAGGCTGTGTAAAAGTCCCACACATGTGGTATCGTAATACTCAGGAGGAGTAGCAGAATTTATTTTGGGGTGTCATTTGTGGTATACACATGCCATGTGAGAGAAATAACCTATTACAATGACAATTTTGTGGAAAAAAATAAAAAATAAAAAAATAATTCATTTTGCAAAGAATTGTGGGAAAAAAATGACAACATCAAAAAGCTCACCATGCCTCTTACTAAATACCTTGGAATGTCTACTTTCAAAAAAGGGGTCATTTGGGGGGTATTTGTACTTTCCTGACTTGTTCGGGTCACAAGGAATGAGATAGATCACCAGTACATCAGGTGTGATCAATTTTGTATAATTCGCATCACAGTTTGTAGAGTCTGTAACTTTCACAAAGACCAAATAATATCCACTAATTTGGGTTATTTTTACCAAAGATATGTAGCAGTATAAATTGTGGCCAAAATTTATGAAGAAAAATTTATAAATTTGCTAAATTTTATCACAGAAACAAAGAAAAATGCGCTTTTTTTCAAAATTTTCGGTCATTTATAGCGCAAAAAATAAAAAACCCAGAGGTGATCAAATACCATCAAAAGAAAGCTCTATTTGTGGGAAAAAAAGGACAAAAAAATCATTTGGGTTTAGTGTTGCATGACTGAGTAATTGTCATTCAAAGTGTGAGAGCACCGAAAGCTGAAAATTGGTCTGGGCAGGAAGGGTGTTTAAGTGCCCAGTAAGCAAGTGGTTAAATTCCCTTGTCCCTTTGAAGTTTTAGTCCCATCCTGTGTCCCGATATCTCAGTGTGAAGTGCTGCTACTAATGCTTCCCAGCTCTGCCCTATTGTTGTGTACAGATGACTCACCTGCAGACCCTGTGTATACATGCAAATAACCTGCATTCATATGTAAATAGATGCGGATTGGTGGCATTGATATGTAAATAAAGGCAGCATTCATATTTATATCATTCCTCCCTGAGGTCGTATCCACCATCACCTATATTGAATGCTGCCCACTGGGGAGGTAAAGGGGCATGCGTAAAAGTCCTGCCTGCAACTGGGTCATTAAGCCTAAGATCAGCCTGTTCTGCAAAGGTAAGCAAATTGGTGGGGGGGGGGGGGGTGACCTCTAGCAACCAATCAGTAAGCGGTAATAAAACACTGTAACCTCTGGCAACCAATCGTAATCGCTGCCTGATCTGATTCAGTAAACAGATTTTGAGTCCAACTGCTATTTATTGTATGTCTGAGAGCAGGTGGAGAGCGAAATTGCATGAGGGGTGGGGGGGGGGCAAGAAAATGTTTGCCCAGGGTCCAATCAATATTAAAGACGGCCCTGACTGAATATATTTCATCCGGACTCACCTCTTAAATTAGTGTCCCGGTGGGAACAGGATGTTGGAGCCATTGAGGAGGAACAATGGGAAGAAGCTTTACAATCTGTCACCCAGTGCTCACTAAATGTGGCTCAAAGCCTTTCACAATTTTATATATATATATATATATATATATATATATATATATATATATAGAGCCCTTTTCAGGCCTTTTCAGGATTTTTATTTTGCTTAAAACAGTTGAAACAACTAAGTCTCTAATTTGGGAATAGAGGGTATGAGGATAAAGTTTAGCTCAGGTGCTTGGAACTGCTGACTTCAATAAAAGTCTCTCTTCTCTCTGTACATAATCCAGGGAATAGCCACTCGCAACTGGATTCTAATGGTTGGATAAATCCTTGAGCTTGGATCTAGCAGCCAACAAGTAATTCTAGCTTTGCAAAGTCTCTCACACAGACTTGGTTGAAAAGCTTAGTTGTAACCGGAAGGTAAAGGTAGGAACTTTTCTTACTGTACCAGAATCTTTCAGCCGGTCCGGCGATACTGTAAGAACTGTGGATTCAATTAGTGTCCATGGCAGCTCAGCTTCCAGGCTCTTACCGAGCAGCCAGCCTCGTGCGTGGCTCTCTTACTGAAGAGTCCTCCCCTGGTTGCATGTAGAGTTGCTGGGCCTCTCCAAACCCAAGATGGCACCGGGACAATTTTGAATCGTCCTTCCAGTTACTGCGCCTCGGACTAGCCAGTTCCGAGGCTGGGAAACGGATGTATCCGCACCCCAGGCCACGAGGGCCTTTGGAGGGCTGGTCAGGAGGACCAGTACCATGGAGTCAGCAACAACTTCTGGACCGGAACCCCGAACCACGTGACTTCAGCCCCTTAAGTACCCTCTCCCCGAACACACAGCGAGACAAACGTGCCCACTGATTGGCTCCGAGACGAGATTGGTACCCAATGCGTCCAACCAGACTGTGTTCTAAGGCCTCTCACTGGTGCAAATCCCACCTATGACCAGTGTTGGTCGTCTTACTTTAAAAAAGTAATTAGTTAAGTTACAAATTACTTCTCCCAAAAAGTAATTGCGTTAGTAACTCAGTTACTACATTGGAAAAGTAATTAGTTACTCAGCAAAGTAACTGACTTTTTTAAAAATATTCTATACGTGTAACTAAGGGGCGGGTCTTGTATTACTGTAACCAAGGGGCGCATTTATTATTATTGTTATATATCGTGTAACCAAGGGGCTGCTCTATTACTCTAACCAAGGGGCAGATCTGTTATAGCGTGTAAGCAAGGGGCGGGTCTATTATTATTATATCCTGTAAGGGGCGGATGGCTACAGAAGAGGGCGAATGTTAAATTAATGGGCAGGGCTCGATATATAACAATAATAATAAATGCGCCCCTTGGTTACAGTAATACTAGACCCGCCCCTTAGTTACACGATAGACGACCCTTGCAGAGTAGCACGAGCATCGGGCGTCGGGAGCGCACGGCATCGCCTCGTACAATTACATGTTAACTGCGCCTGCGCGGTGTAGAGTTCACGCAGAGCTGTTTAGGTTCGGCAATTTTCGGAAGCTCCGTAGTCCTTCGTACTGCGCAAGCCCCGCGCCTGCGCAGTACAGGGGGGTCCTTATCCGGCGGGGGAACTTTTTCGGCAGGACACCGGAATTACACTACTGCCATCTAGTGGCGGTAGATGTAATTGGAGTAACTAAGCCAAAGTAATGGGAACTGAGTTACCATGAGGGGAAAAGTAATCAGTGAGATTACTCGTTACCCTCTAAAGTAACTGCGTTAGGGAACTCAGTTTATTTTAACTCAGTTACTTACATCACTGCCTATGACCAGGCAGAACCTCAATACAGCCCAGCCAAACTGACGCCAAAGCATAATTTAGAACAATTAACCCCAAAACTGAACTACAGTTTTGGACAAAAACTAAATTTAAATGCATAGCGTGTACTCATCAGGAGTACCGGCGCTACACATATAAGGTGATGTCTATGGTTTTAAACACCTGAATGTTACTATTGACAGTCCATTGTGTTTTGTTTTTTTTGTATGCCTTACTTCTTGTGCTCAATACAAACCTTTTGTTAGATTAAAACAAAAAAAATAATAATGTAAAAATGTATTTTTATAAGTGTAAATGTGTACAATCATAAGGCTTGTCCCAATCTGACATCGAAAGGTTTATTACCAAATCAACAGAGAGCTGAGCTCAGCCTCGCCCTGTGCAGACGAGTTGTAACCAGTTCAATTGTATTTCTATCTCCAGAGACTTTCAGTTTCGTTTCTCTTCTGCTGTCAGTGATGGCGTCTGCTGATGTGAGAGCTGAACTGGAATGTTCCGTCTGAACTTTTATACAGATCGTGTAACCCTGAAATGCGGGCACAACCTCTGCCCGGGCTGTATTGATCGTAGGCTGGATACACAGGAGGGGTCTGGAGATTGTTCCTTTTCTGTAGGCAGAGAGAAGTTTCAGGACCGGCCTGCACTGCAGAAGAAAATTAAACCTTGAAACATGGCAGAGAATTTCCTGGCTGCTCAGCCAGATCGGGAGGAGTCCGGGGTCTTCTGTACTTACTGTGTGGACTCTCCTGTACCTGCTGTTAGATCCTGTCTGCACTGTGAGGTTTCTCTGTGTGATAAACACCTGAGAGTCCACAAAACGTCCCCAGAACACGTCTTATGTGACCCCACCTTGTCCATGGAGAGCAAGAAATGCTCCGTCCATAAGAAGATCCTGGAGTATTACTGCACTGAGGATAATACTTGTATCTGTGTGTCCTGCAGTTTGGCTGGAGAACATCGGGGACACCAGATTGAAATGTTGGAGGATGCTTTTGGGAAGAAGAAAGAGACACTGAGGAATGTTCTGCAGAAACTTCTGACAAAGGGAGAGAAGACGGAGGAAAGAGTCCAGAGTCTGCAGGAACATAGGTGGAAAGTAGAAGAAGAAGCAGCCGCTGACACCGAGAGAGTCACTGCCCTGTTTAGAGATCTCAGGAGACGTCTGGAAGACCTGGAGAAAAGAGTCCTGAGGGACATCTCCGGGCAGGCAGAGCGGGTCTCTAGCTCCATATTCGATTTCATCCGGGATCTGGAAATAAAGAAGGAGGAGCTGTCCAGGAAGTTGCGTCACATTGAGGAGCTGTGTAACGTGACGGATCCACTGACTGTCTTACAGGAATCAGACACAGGTGACTTGTGTGATACTGAGGATGGAGATAATGAGGACAGAGAGAGACATGAGGAACTCCTCCATGATGGAGGGGGTCTGGGTGTGGTGGGGGTCTTACACACAGGTTTATCTGATATAATAACAAAAGTAAATGTATACTTCCCTATACAGGAAGCTGCAGACATATTACTGGATGGAAATACAGCTGGTAATGAGCTACAGATATCAGATGACAGGAAAACTGCTTCCTGGTCAGATATAGACCAGAATCACCCAGAGACACCAGAGAGATTCCAGGATTGTCCTCAGGTGATGAGCAGTCAGAGTTCCTCCTCAGGGAGTCATTATCGGGATGTGGATGTTGGGGGGTCAGGGAGCTGGAGAGTTGATATGTGTTACCCTGCAGACATATTACTGGATGTAAGCACAGCTAGTAATAATCTACAGATATTAGATGACAGGAAAACTGTATCCAGGTCAGATAGGAAACAGAAGCGCCTTCAAGCATCAGAGAGATTTCAGTGGCATCCCCAGGTAATAAGCAGTCAGAGCTTCACCTCAGGGAAACATTACTGGGATGTAGATGTGGGGGGATCACATGAATGGATAGTCGGGATGTGTTACCCCAGTATAGAGAGAAAAGGACATAAGTCAGGGATTGGAAAGAATAAGAAGTCCTGGGGATTGGACAGGTCTGGTAAACGGTATTTTGTGATACATGACAGTAACGATATCCCCTTACCCACCAATCTCTCCAGTAACAGAGTCAGGATAGATCTGGATTATGAGGCCGGGCAGATCTCCTTTTATGATCTGTGTGACCCGATCCGACACCTCCACACCTTCACCACCACCTTCACTGAGCCCCTCCATGCTGTGTTTAATGTATTGAAAGGTTGTATAAAGATATGTGGGGGGAGATGTGAGAACTCCGCCCAGAGTCTGATGACATCACAGGAATGGGTGATGGGATGGGATCATTGAGAAGCCAATGCTTGGAGGAAGTGGTGACTCCATAGATAGAGGAGCCACCCTAAGACAGAAATTGTGTTACTGGCAGGATCACCAGGGAAAATAAAGGGAACAAAAAGGCCTAAGATTGGTAAGCTTCAATATATATCATGTTTAGTTTTTGGGTTTATTACCACTTTAACTATTTGCCCCGGAGCAAGAATGCTGTAAATAAGAATCAGAAAAATGTTAGAATTCCTTATCTCTATACTTGTTCCGGGTCAAAGACTGAGACAGTATTGAAGCCAAAGCATTAACATGACAGCCAGGGAACTAGCATTCTCACAAGGACATTTTAGCAATGGCAGTCCCCATGATTCTCTCATGACAGATGCCCTTTGAATATAATACATTTCATTCATCAACTGACACAATGACAACTGCCAGGTGTGTCTGGATTCCAGAGACAGTCCCCGGGATTTAGAGGTTTGTCTCTGGAAATGTTGCAGATTTTAATCATATTTTTGTATATTTTTTTCTATTATGATATGTATTACAGAGTCAGTTCTCCTTTGTGGTAATAATAATCAGTGACGGGTATTTTATTTGTATAAAATTAAATTTGAGCTATGTATTGGTGCCTCATCCATAATTTACACTTAAAGAATATATATATAGAACCTTGCAGACATTACCGGTACCAGAGAATAATAGTGACACAGAAATTCATAAAAAATTATATATTTATTACAAAAAGTTAAAATATGTTAGCATTATATTCATTAAATCATAAGGATAATGCTCATTTTGGATGATGCAGACCATATAATTACAAATTGCTAATATGTCAAGAGGTCGACGCGTTTCACCAACATTGCTTCCTCAGGACCTCAATACCTTGACTGCAAAGAAAATGTTGCCTATCAAAAAGGAAAAAGCATAACAATGAATTTTAGTAAATAACATGCAATATGATCTATAGATAAACATGCTGTGTCCCTCTAGACTACTTACATGCACCAATCAGAGCCAGGTGAAAGCCAATGATGTGCCGTATGCCGTAAGGCTGTGATATGCCATGTGGTACAGTAGAACCATGCATAAAAATGCCATTAATTTGTCCTATAGAAAGAAGCAAAACTGGTTAGGAAGCTAGCCTCATCACTAGGCAGCACTTATGTTCAAACAAAATGTCCAAGAGTGTCACACTCACTCATTAAATAGATCTTCATACCTTGTCATGTATATTGAGTGCCAGATTTTTTGTTCTTTTTGAGTTGTGTTTATGTAAAACTTTTATATAAATAAACACCTTTTAAAAAATAAAAATAAATAGATCCCAGAGGAGAAAATCAGCACTGAAACCGGATCACAATATCAGAATGTTTTGATTGTATAGAATTGTATGGTATTGAATATTGAGGTCCTGAGGAAGCAATGTTGGTGAAACACGTCGGCATATTAGCAAAGGAATATTGTTGAAGTGTAATTATATGGCCTGCATCATCCAATTAAATGAGCATTGACCTTATGATTTTATGAATATACTGCTAACATGATTTAACTTTTTGTTATGAATATAAAAAAAAATGTATGACTTATATTTTATTCCTCATTTTCCTGTTTCTATCAATGTCGGCAGTTTTCAGTCCTGGAAATACACATCTCCTTCATACAGGAGAGAATTCTGGGAAATCTCTGGAAGATATTTGAGGAATAATAAGGTTGTCTCACTTCCTGGTAAAGCAGCATTCTGGGCTGTATTCATGTATACAGAGCCGCCTTCATTTCTCTCTTCTATCTGCCCGTTCAGCTTTACATTAGAGAAGACACACCGACATTCTCCTCCTCATTGCTTTCCTAAGATTTTGTTAGATGTTTTCTCTGAATGTTTTCGTCCTAAAGTCTCCATTTATATAGATAAACGTTATTTTATCATATAGTGACAGGAAGTGATGAGGATTTAGGAACAGCTGGACTGAGGAGCTGCTAGAACTAGTATTGTCCATGTCTAGCGAGGTCCCGGGAACCTTTATTTCATAATAAAAATCAGGGTCTGGATTTTTCTTGGCAGAAGAGCTGACAATCCACATCAGCTTTCCCCTGTGATAACCCCAGAGACATCTATCATCTGTTATAGTCATCCTGCCGTCCACCAGAGGACCCGATTAGGAATGTTCATGTTTCTATTGGTCATGTTCTATTTCTATCACCGGAGTCATGTGATCAGTTCTGTCAATCATTTTTTCAGATCTTTTATGTCCCAATCATGTCTAGTAATTAGAAGTGATTGTCAGGAATTGTATTGTATTGGAAGTGATTTCTTTATAATAAATGGAGATGAAGCATTTCCTCAGATTGGGTTGTGCTCACTATGATATGAGAAGCTCCAGAACCCCAAAGACCCGTGACACCGGGGTTACTGTGTATATTCAGGATGAGCCCCGCCACTGCACACTGTGTGATCTGAGCCAGAAGAAGCCCCGCCCACATCCACCAATGGGGATCAGTATAGAGGCTGATAGGGGGAGGGGCTGGAGAATGACACTCCTACACAGGGACTTCTGCAGCTCACAGATGGACATGACCTGAAATGATGGAGGTCTACTGATGTCTTTATTATTTCAGGAAAGAAGCTGAAAAATATAGAAATCTAGATATTGTAATGGAGTCATTCTACTATGATGGGGCTGAAGTCATTTCCCATGATCCTCGGAGAGAGTATTACAGGAGATTATTATTATTTTATCTATTACTAGGAGATCAATGTTTATTATAAATGTAGTTGTTGTTCAGTTTTAAGCATTTGAAGGTCAAAAGTTTCTATCCTCACCTTAGTAAGAAGAGTCTAGTAGGAGAGAAGGCAGGAAATGACATTGTGGATGGAGGAAATGGCATCACAGAATATGGGGGGAGAGATAGGATAGTAGACATGTGCACAATAGAAAAATGTGTTTGGTTTCGTTTCGTTTCTTTCGTTTCCGTTGATTCGTAACGATTCGTAATTTCGTAAGTCGTCGGTGTTCGTATTCGTAACGATTCGTATTTTCGTAAGAGTTATTTTTTCGTTGATTCGTTTTTCCGTTAATTTTCGTTTATTCGAAATTCGGACGCATTCGTATTTTCGTAGATTTAGTTACATTTGTACTTTCATTAGATTGATTTATTCGTACTTTCGTAACATTTTTTTTGTAGATTCGTAATCGGAGCATAATTCATAATGTTATGTAATGTGTATGCTATTATTACATTTTAAGAGACACGGAAAATTACGAATCGAAAAAAAAAAGTTACGAATCTACGAATTTTTTCGTTCAATCCATTCGAAGCACGTTAAGCAGCGCCATTGTAAGAGACACGGAAAATTACGAATCGCAAAAAAAAGTTACGAATCTACTGATTTTTTCGTTCAATCCATTCGAAGCACGTTAAGCAGCGCCATTGTAAGAGACACGGAAAATTACGAATCACAAAAAAAAAAAAAAAATTACGAATGTACGAATTTTTTTCGTTCAATCCATTCGAAGCACGTTAAGCAGCGCCATTGTAAGGGACACGGAAAATTACCAATTCAACAAAAAAATAAAAGTTACGAATGTACAAATTTTTTCGTTCATTTTGATTTTCGTTTTTCATTTTTCGGATTTTCTTCTTTCGTAGTTTCGTTGTTTCTAATTTGGTTATTTCGGATTTACGTTGTTTTTCATATTCGTTCGAATCGAACATTCGTTATTCGTTAAAATTTTTAGCGAATCGTTCGTTCATTCGTACGATAACGAATGAACGAATATAACGAATTTTAACGGAAAATGAAAAAAAACGAAACAAATTGCACATGTCTATTTGATAGAACAGAAGAGAGAAGAGAAAGAGAGGAGGAGAGGAGGAGAGTAGAGAGAGAGAGGAGGCAGAAGGAAAGAAAAAAGAGAGAGATGACGGAGTGGGAGAGAAAATAAAGAAGAGGATGAGAAGGTAGGAAGGGAGACAAAAGAGGAAGGAGGAGAAGTGAGAAGAGAGAGTGAGGAGGAGGGGAGAAGGGAGAGGAGGAGAGAGAAAGGATAAAATCAGAGAGGGAAGGGAAAAGAAAATATAGAGGAGGGGAAACAAAGAGGGAATAAAGGAAAAGAGAAGTGAGAGGAAGGAGGAGGAGGGAGGAGAAGTAAAGAGAAAGGAAGAGAGAGAGGAGCAGAGAGAAAAGAGAGAGAGAGGAGGGAGGAGAAAAAAAAGAGAGAGAGAGAGAGAGAGAGGAGCTGTGACGGAATGTCCAGCACCCAGCTTGGGTGCTTCCATCAAGATACAGCTTCCTGCAGTCTGGACCCAGGAAGCAGGTATTATAGCTAATTATTTTGCACCCAAGATACTAGATGACACTAGCTTAGGTGCAAACTGGAACTGGAACTTTTTATTGTAAATTCACACAAAATATATAACACACAAGTTCCTGTAGGACCTGGTCACATTACCCTAACAATAAAAACTGTAAACAGAAATATAATTAACATAGCTAAGGAATAGCCAACATAAACATAGTGCTAATCCACATCTAGCAACTAATAATAAACAACTGGCCTCCTAAACAAGCCTAGGTGCCCAGACCGTCTGACAACAAGCCCACCACCCTGTATACACAAAGTACATTGCACATTATTATAAGCATAAACATCCCACAATGGTTCGATAACAAGGTAAAGTGGACACAATATTAATCACATCCCCAAGAGATTAACAGACAAACAGAAACAATAGGTGACTCAATAAACAATGGGGATGTGCACCTAGGAGGCACACAATAAGAGAGACATACTTAACAATAAACACATAACACCTTAATAAAAAGACTATAGCAGGAGACCCCAGCATCAGGTTGGTTTCAGCTGATTATATTAACATCTGCTTTCAGTCTCACAGTCTAAAGCAGTCATTCCTGGTTTGGGCTTAGAGGCCCCAGATATGTATCTAGGTCCTCCAGTTCCCAGAGTCTGTGTGTTTTGGGGAGACATGGACTTGAATCGGAAGCAAGACCACGCTAAGGGTGCCCCAGGCACACACCTCCTAAGAATACAGTCCCCTTAAGAGCCAGGGACCCATAGTCAGTAGACAAGAGGCTACCTTGAAGCCCCCTCCAAAAGCCCCTGTCCTGGTTGGGTCTATCACAGGAGGGAGAGAAGGGAAGAAGGAAGAAGAGATAGAAATGAGGAGAAGAAAAGAGAGTTAAAGGAGGAAAGGGGAGGGAAGACCGAGGGGCGGGGGGAAGAGAGGAGAAAGAAAGAGGAGGGATGAGGAAAGGCAAAGTGGATAAAGAGGAGAAAAGAGGGCAGAAGAGATATGAGGGAGAAGCAGAGAGAAGAGAGCGGGGAAAGGAGACGTAGGAGGGAGAAAGAGAGAGAGAGAGAAACACAGAAAAAATAGAAAGAGGAGGGAGGAGGAGAAAAGAAAGATAATAGAGTGTGATGTGTCAGATTGTGGATGAAATGAGTCAATCTGTGGAGAGAGGAGACATAATTCCGAGCTGGGAGAATATATGCAGACACGGCACACACCTGGCCTAGGTAAGTAGGTAGGTAGGTCAGGGGTATAACTCTCACTACTGACACTACAACTTTGGTCAGATTGGTGTTTCATCCATCAGTGATTTCCTTTTCATCAATATGGCCCCTTTCACATTGGCAGTGTCATCAGAGGCCCTTTTGGGGCCCCCTGATGAAGCAACGTGGGTGTGATGTAACGCGTAGGGCATCCCAGACTGGAAGTGATGTGTTGGAGATCTTTTTATGCTAAGTATATGATACCAAAGGGGTTTTTACTGCTTTTCTGATGTAAGAGTTACTCCTTTGATAAAACGTTTTTTTTACTGACAATATTACACTATGGGAGGTCACTTTGTTTTTACCCGAACATATGGATGAGCGCATGTAAGGGAGTCTTAAAGGGACCAACACCAGAGGATATCCAAATCAACTAAAAAGGACTACAGGGTGGTAAACATTGATGAAGGAGGGTTTCTATCTATAAAGTGCCTTGAAAAAGTATTAATACCCCTTGAAATTTTCCACATTTTGTCATGTTATAGCCAAAAACGTAAATGTATTTTATTGGGATTTTATGTGATAGACCAACACAAAGTGTCACATAATTGTGAAGTGGAAGGAAAATGATAAATGTTCTTCAACATTAAAAAAAAAAAAATTGTGGGGGTCATTTGTATTCAGCCCCCCTTAATGAATACTTTGTAGAACCACCTTTCAAAGTACTTACAGCTGCAAGTCTTTTTGGGGATGTCTCTACCAGCTTTGCACATCTAGAGAGGACATTTTTGCCCATTCTTCTCTGCAAAATATCTCAAGCTCTGTCAGATTGGATGGAGAGCGTCTGTGAGCAGCAATTTTCAAGTCTTGTCACAGATTCTCAATTGGGTTTAGGTCTGGACTGTGACTGGGCCATTCTAACACATGAATATGCTTTGATCTAAACCATTCCATTGTAGCTCTGGCTGTATGTTTAGGGTTGTTGTCCTGCTAGAAGGTGAACCTCCGCCCCAGTCTCAAGCCTTTTGCAGACCCTAACAGGTTTTCTTTTAAGATTGCCCTGTATTTGGTTCCATCCATCTTCCCATAAACTCTGACCAGCTTCCCTGTCCCTGCTGAAGAAAAGTATCCCCACAACATAATGCTGCCACCACCATGTTTCACGGTGGGGATGGTGTGTTCAGGGTGATGTGCAGTGTTAGTTTTCCGCCACACATAGCGTTTTGCTTTTAGGCCAAAAAGTTGAATTTTGGTCTCATCTGACCAGATCACCTTCTTCCACATGTTTGCTCCCCTCCCCCACATGGCTTCTCACAAACTGCAAATGGGACTTCTTATGACTTTCTTTCACCAATGTCTTTCTTCTTGTCACTCTTCCATAAAGGGCAGATTTGTGGAGAAAACGACTAATAGTTGTCCTGTGGACAGATTCTCCCACCTGAGCTGTGGATCTCTGCAGCTCCTCCAGAGTTACCATGGGCCTCTTGGCTGCTTCTCTGATGAATGCTCTCCTTGCCCGGCCCGGTCAGTTTAGGTGGACGGCCGTGTCTTGGTAGGTTTGCAGTTGTCCCATACTCTTTCCATTTTCAGATGATGGAATGAACAGAGCTCCGTGAGATGTTCAGAGCTTGGGAGATTTTTTTTTTTTTATAACCTAACCCTGCTTTATACTTCTCCACAACTTTATCCATGACCTGTCTGGTGTGTTACTTGGTCTTCATGATGCTGTTTGTTCACTAAGGTTCTCTAAAGCCCCATACACACGGTCGGATTTTCCGACGGAAAATGTCCTATCGGACAATGTTGTCGGAAATTCCGACCGTGTGTAGGCTCCATCGGACATTTTCCATTGGATTTTCCGACGGACAAAGTTTTATCTTCTGCTTTCAAATTTTCCGACAACAAAGTCCTATCGGACTTTTTCCGATCGTGTGTAGAGAATTCCGATGGACAAAGTGCCACGCATGCTCAGATCACATTACAAGACCAAAGCAATTGGCTACTAGCCTCTACGTAGTCCCATCGTAGGCAACAAACGTCACCACGTTCAGAATGATCGGATTTTCCGACAACTTTGTCCGACCGTGTGTATGCAACACCAGTGTCGGACAAAATCCGTCGGAAAAAATCAGATGGATTTTGTGGTCGGATTTTCCGACCGTGTGTATGGGGCATAACAAACCTCTGATGGCTTCAAAGAACAGCTGTATTTATACTGAGATTAAATCACACACAGGTGGAATTTATTTACTAATTTGGCGACTTCTGAAGGCAATTGGTTCCACTAGATTTTAGTTGGGGGTATCAGAGTAAAGGGGGCTGAATACAAATGCCCCCCCCCACACTTTTCACATATTTATTTGTAAAAAATGTTGAAAACCATTTATCATTTTCCTTCCACTTCACAATTATGTGCCACTTTGTGTTGGTCTATCACATAAAATCCCAATAAAATACATTTACGTTTTTGGTTGTAACAGGACAAAATGTGGGAAAATTTCAAGGGGTGTGAATACTTTTTCAAGGCACTGTAATCAAATGTGTATTTTATTATTTATTGAGGTGGGAATACTGGGAGCACTGAAGTGTCACGATCGGGTGGAAGTACACCATTTGCTTATATGTTGTCACACTGAAGCTGCCTGCACCGAAGAAAGAAAACTAGACACCATATTTATCATTTGATATGGACTATTATGCACTTTTTAGCACACTTGCACTTTACTTTTATTGAACTATTCTAATTGATTTCATTTGACGATTCGATATATTTTCATCACAGATTATTTGAGGTTATTTGTTTTACAGTATTATTTTTTTTGGTTTGCGCAAAACATTTTCAAACAAATTATTAAATCCATTACTGGTGGGAACACAGTGCGGTGTTTGCCGCAACCACACTTGGCAAATATATATAGTTTGAGTTTCTTATTATACACATTAGTTCATACACTGTGGATTTGTTCTACACAGAGGTGTTAGTTCTTATTTAGTGCAATCCAAATACACCATAAACGTTAACCACTTCAGGCCAGGAAGGTTTTACCCCCCCTTAATGACCAGCGTATTTTTTGCGATACGGCGCTGCGTCGCTTTAACTGATAATTGCGCGGTCCTGCGGCGCTGTACCTAAACAAAATTATCATTACCTATCAGTGCCGCCTATCAGTGTATATCATTGCCGCCTATCATTGTCCATCAGTGCCACCTATCAGTGCCATGGGCGTCCGCAGAACTTTTTTCAGGGGGGGGGGGGGCATCATTTTAGGGTCACCCATGTTCTGACCTTTTCGACAATGTCATTATCACATTATCAAGGTCAGAGACTGCAGACGTAGTACAGGTGATGGTCAGAGACTGCAGACATGGCCCAGGAGACGACTGTCAGAGACTGTGGACATGGCCCAAGAGACTGTCAGAGACTCCGGACATGGCCCAAGAGACTGTCAGAAACTGCATACATGTGGGGGGTGACAGAGAGAGAAAGCGGGGGTGACATAGAGAGAGAAGTGTGTTAGAGAGAGACAGAGGGGGGGGGGGGTGATAGAGAGCAAGAGGGTGAAAAAGACAGAGGGGTGAAAGAGAGAGTGAGAGAGAGAGAGGGGGTGACAGAGAGAGTGAGAGACAGGGGGTGACAGAGAGAGACAGGGGGTGACAGAGAGAGAGGAGTGTGATAGAGAGAGACAGAGGGGGGGGGGTGACAGAGAGCAAGAGGGTGAAAAAGACAGAGGGGTGAAAGAGAGAGTGAGAGAGAGAGAGGGGGTGACAGAGAGGGGTGATGGGGGTCATCACTGATCTGATCCCTGATTCCAGGGGGGGGGGGCACTTGCCCCCCCTTGCCCCTACCTGCGGACGCCCATGATCAGTGCCTATCAGTGCTGCATATCAGTGGCACCTATCAGTGCCCATCAGTTTTACTCCTGTGGCAGATGCAAGCATTTTAGGATGGTAACTAACAGACACAGGAAATTTACAAATTCTAATGTCACTCAAACATCTTACCGGAAAAAAAAAAATCATTACTTGTCAGAGCACTCATGTTACAGATTTACTTTTATGTCCATGTGGACAACAATATGTTGGCTTCCCTACACACAAGCTAGCCACCAGGTTAGGGGTGCATCTAAACAATATAAAAAAAGAAGACTAGGGAACACAGTCTCTCCAACTATTTCATATTATACCATAATAAAGACCCCGACCTTTAAACTTTTTTTGGCATAGACAAAACACAGAACGACATTGGAGGGGTACGGATATGAGTAAAGCAATGTAAAAAAATGAAACACGCTGGATATACGAAATACTGTATTTTTCGCTCCATAAGGCGCACTTTTTCCCCCCCCCAAAAAAAAGGAGGTGGGAAAGGCCTTTCCGTCTTATGGAGCGAATACTGACTAGCCGCTGCCGTGTTACAATATCTCTACTTATCCCTCGCCCATACAATCACTGTTCCATTTTTTCTCCATTAATTTAGGATGTGGCTTGGGTTCCCGATTCATAGACCTTAGGCAGCTTATCGCTATTTTCTTCCATGTTGCAATATCAGGCACATCCCCTGCCCTTTCCCCGTTATGCCTTCTGGGTCCTGTAGGCTGCCTGGGGTTCATGTCACTGGCGCACGCGCAGTGTCGGTTTTTCATCCCTGCTTGGTGATGTCAGACGCTGATCAAGCGGGGAATAAAAGAAGCTGGCATCTCCAGTGTGTCATCTGCTGGAGTGACCATGTGATGTGTGTACATGGCGACAGGTAATCTAGACATTCTCAGGTCTTGCTTGATCAGACTGCTGTGCTCACAGCCTGCATGGTGAATTTGTTATAAGATGGTGATATTTCCTATGAATTGTATATAGACTGAATTTGATGACAGGGCAATATTTGTTTGCTGCCTGGAAGCTATCTGGCACACTTGATAGATGCCTATTTTTAGGCATCAGCTTTGATTGGTTGTGTAAGTTACAAACTATAGTATATTAATTGGAGATGTGGGCATCCTCTCCTGCGCTCCAAAAATCAGCAGCATTTGGTTCAGAATATATTTTTTACTAGTTTTCCTCTTCTAAAACTTAGGTGCGTCTTATGGAGCAGATAATACGGTATGCATTTTAAATCCGGAGGGTTTGAATATTGATATGGAGCTTCATATCAATATTTTTAAGGATAACTTATTTATAAATTGATGACAATTACATAGCTATACTAATTATTTATAACTATACTTTTTTAACCACTTCCCGCCCGGTCAATAGCAGATTGACGTCCGGGAAGTGGTTTTGTTATCCTGACTGGGCGTCATATGACGTCCTTCAGGATAACAGCCGCCGCGCGCCCGGTGGATCGGTGTGTCAGTCTGACACACCGCTACACTGATCTCGGTAAAGAGCCTCCGGCAGAGGCTCTTTACCACGTGATCAGCCGTGTCCAATCACGGCTGATCACGATGTACACAGGAAGAGCCGTTGATCGGCTTTTCCTCACTCGCGTCTCACAGACGTGAGTAGAGGAGAGCCGATCGGCGGCTCTCCTGACAGGGGGGGTATGCGCTGATTGTTTATCAGCGCAGCCCCCACTCAAATGCTCACACTAAACCACCAGCTAAGCCCCCAGGACCACCAGGGAAGCCCCCAGCATGTGGATGGCCAGGTACATCCCCCATGGCCATCCACATGTTAAAAAAATGCACAAAATATGCCAATCAGTGCCCACAAATGGGCACTGATTGGCACATCATATTTATGTTATAAAACAGGGATGCCCAGCAATGCCACCTATCAGTGCCACCCATCAGCGTCCATCAGTGCCACCTATCAGTGCCCATCTGTGCCCATCCAGGCCCACCTATCAGTGCCCATCAGTGCCCATCCATGCCACCTATCAGTGCCACCTATATGTATGCATCAGTGCCACCCATAAGTACCCATCAGTGCCGCCTATAAGTGCCCATCAGTGCCGCCTATGAGTGCCCATCAGTGCCGCCTGAGTGACCATCAGTGCCGCCTCATCGGTGCCACCTCATCGGTGCCCATCAGTGCCGCCTTATCAGTGCCCATCAGTGCAGCCATATCAGTGCCCGTCATTGAAGAAGAAAACGCACTTATTTACAAAATATTAACAGTGACAGAGAAAAACTTGTTTTTTTGCAAAATTTTCGGTCTTTTTTTGTTTCTTGCGCAAAAAATAAAAATCGCAGAGGTGATCAAATACCACCAAAAGAACGCTCTATTTGTGGGAACAAAATGATAAAAAATTTGTTTGGGTACAGTGTAGCATGACAGCGCAATTGTCATTCAAAGTGCGACAGCGCTGAAAGCTGAAAATTGGCTTGGGCGGGAAGGTGTCTAAGTGTCTGGTATTGAAGTGGTTAATTAGCAATTTATTTTTAAATATTTTCATTCATGTTGGCATTTTTGTCCTTGTTTTTTTTTTTTTTTTTACTGATTTTGAACGGAAATTTTTTCTAGTTTTGCATCTAGATTTTTTGTCCACAAGATGGCAGCACATTCAGCATTTGAAGCCCCATACGGGCGTTGCTTACAATGTATTGTATTTAGAACAATGTTTTTTTTTTTTTATAAGTATCGCTGCACATGGATAAGCATTACTTCCTTATCTGTCCTTTTTCTGCAAAACTTGTCATTGTAGATTGATATCATGTCATTGATCTCCTCACAGATCTCAGACTTATTGAATGACATATCGGTATGGATGTCACACCACTTCCTCAAACTCAATCTTTCTAAAACTGAGCTTGTTATATTTCCTCCTTCCCGGTCCCCCCCCCCCCCCTCATGACTTTACCATTAAAATCAACAGCACAACCATTGGTCCCTCCACACATGTCAGGGTCCTGGGTGTAATCCTCGACTCTGACCTCCCCTTCAGCTCCCACATCCAATCACTGGCTTAACCACTTCAGCCCCGGACCAATTGGCAGCCAAAGGACCAGGCCCCTTTTTGCGATTCAGCACTGCGTCCCTTTAACTGACAATTGCGCGCTCGTGCGGCGTGGCTCCCAAACAAAATTGACGTCCTTTTTTTCCCACAAATAGAGCTTTCTTTTCGTGGTATTTGATCGCCCCTGTGGTTTTTATTTTTTGCGCTATAAACAAAAATAGAGCGACAATTTTGAAAAAAATGCAATATTTTTTACTTTTTGCTATAATAAATATCCCTCAAAAATATATAATTTTTTTTTTCCTCACTTTAGGCCGATACGTATTCTTCTACATATTTTTGGTAAAAAAAAACGCAATTAGCGATTATTGATTGGTTTGCGCAAAAGTTATAGCGTTTACAAAATTGGGGATAGTTTTATAGCATTTTTATTAATATTTTTTTTTTTTTTACTAGTAATGGCGGCGATCAGCGATTTTTATTGTGACTGCGACATTACGGCGGACACATCGGACATTTTTGACACATTTTTGGGACCATTGTCATTTATCCAGAAATCAGTGCTATTTAAATGCACTGATTCCTGTGTAAATGACACTGGCAGCGAAGGAGTAAACCACTAGGGGGCGGGGAGGGGTTAAGTGTGTGTGTGTTTATTTTTTTAACAGTAGGGGGGCGTGGCTTTGCGGCTGACGTCACTGATCGGCTTTCCCGATGACAGGGAACAGCCGATCAGTGTCAGTTGCGCTAGGAAGCACGGGGAGAGGTTTGTTTACACAGACTTCTCCCCGTTCTTCAGCTCTGTGACCCGATCGCGGGACACCAGCGGCGATCGGGTCCGCTGGTCCCGCGGTCACGGAGCTCAGGACCGGGTCGTGAGCGCGCCGCCGGCTGGGCTCTTAAAGGGCCACGTACAGGTACGTGGTTGTGCCCAGCCGTGCCATTCTGCCAACATATATCGGCGTGAGGCGGTCCTTAAGCGGTTAATCCTGCCGCCTTCACCTGCGCAACATCTCCAGAATTCGACCCTTTCTGACTAATGACACCACAAAGCAACTCATTCACTCCTTGATTATTTTCTGCCTTGACTACTGCAACTCTCTCCTTAATGGCCGACCCTTACACAGGCTCCTCCCCCTTCAGTCAATTATGAATGCTGCTGCGAGACTAATACACCTCACTAACCGATCCGTGACTGCCGCCCCTCTCTGCCAATCCCTTCACTGGCTTCCCCTACCCCACCGTGTAAAATTCAAAATGCTAACCATAACATATGTAGCGGGGACACCTTTGCAGGGTGTCCGCTATGTGTAAATTTAGTTATTTTTTCTCTCTCAGAACAGTAAAGGGGTTCTGAGAGCTAATTAAGTAGGTTGGCTTTGGCATCAGTTTGGCTGGGCTGTGTTGGGATTCTGCTTGGTCATGTGTGCGGTGAGGTACACATGACAGGTTTAGAATCAGGCCTGGTTGGACGTTTGGGTACCGGCATTCCCCGGAGCCAATCAGTGGGTGCGTTTGGCCCCGCTGAGGAGTCTGGGGAAGGGTACTTAAGATGCTGGAGTCACGTGTTCGGGGTTCGTTCGGCCATAGCTGCCTGTTCCTGAGTTGGACTGGGGTAGCCCCGCGAGGGGTCCCGGTCATGGGAGCGTGTGCTGCCCCAAAACATGGTCAGTTCCATTGGCCCCACAGACCCGCTTGGTCTGGGGCAAGGATCCATCTGTTCCCGAGTCTCGGAACCGGCTGGTCCGAGACGCAGTAACTGAGGGAGGATTCAAGATGTCCGGGTGCGCTCTCAACTTGGAGGAGCATCGCAGCTCGTGTAAGCGACGGGGGAGGACTCTTCGGAAGAGGGCCAACAAGCTGGCATCCTGAGAAGTGCCTGGTTGCTGTGTTGTCAAGGACACTAGAGAATCCACACTTTCCCAGTACTGCAAAGGAGACGGATAATGTTCCAAGTACTGAGGAAAGGTTCCTGTTTATTTATATTGCAACTTTCCTTCAAGGTCAGAGACTTTGCGAGTAGTTTTTGAATTCAAGTGCTGACTGCCATAATCTCTGGCTAGAGATTTGTTCAGCTTTGAAGTACCCAGCTGCGAGTGGCTACTCTCTGGGTTTGCATTAGAGACTTCCTACTAATTTGCAGTTCAAGGTGCCTGAGTTTCTTCACCCTTGCCCTCTGTTCCCACTAGGGATGGGCCCGGTGTTCGATTCAAACCAACGTTCAAATCGAGCACCAGGCGTTCGCCCGCTCGGCGAGCCCAGAACTATTTGGGCCGTTCGCATCACATTCGTGTGATGCGAGCGGCCCGCAATGCATTGCGCCAGTCGCAGTGCATTACTGGCTGAAGATTGGCCAAGCATGCACTGTGACCCTGCATGCTTGGCCAATCACAGCGCCGGCAGCAAGGAAAGCAATAATTGGCTACAGGCAGGACGCCTGTAGCCAATTATAGCTCAGGGGCTTTAGTACACGCCCCACTGTATAAAAGGCCGCTGCGCCGTCGGCCTAGTGCACATGTGTTCCGGCTTGATTCTGATATAGGCAGACTGCTGATTCATTATCATTACTACAGAATACTGATCATTTGAATATATATTCATTCTGCTGATTGCACTGCTGCTGACAGTATCTGCAGTGCTGTGCTGTCTCATACATTCTAACTTTATCTGCTGTGATTCTGGGGATTAGTCTGGTGTGTGCGTGCTGTTAGTACAGCATTGCAGTAGCACCTTCTGGCCTATTGTGATCTAAGGCAGGCAGGCATTTATAGGAGCTAGCTTGTGTGTCTGCTGTGTTATTACAGCACACATAAAACCACCTCAGCCACTCTATCTGTCATAAGGCCCTGTTGTCATCTAAGCCAGGCAGACAGGCATTTATAGGAGCTAGTGTGTGTGTCTAATGTGTTATTACTGCACACATAAAACCACCTCAGCCTCTCTATCTGTCATAAGGCCCAGTTGTTGTCATCTAAGGCAGCCTATATTTGCCGTAAGGGGCAGTTGTTGTCATCGAAGGCAGCCAGGCATCTCCAAGAGCTAGCGTGTGTGTTTGTGCTGTGTTAGTACAGCACACATAAAACCACCTCAGCCTCTCTATCTGCCATAAGGCCCAGTTGTTGTCATCTAAGGCAGCCTATATCTGCCGTAAGGCCCAGTTATTGTCATCTAAGGCAGCCAGGCATCTCCAGGAGCTAGCATGTGTGTTTGTGCTGTGTTAGTACAGCACACATAAAACCACCTCAGCCTCTCTATCTGTCATAAGGCCCAGTTGTTGTCATCTAAGGCAGCCTATATTTGCCGTAAGGGGCAGTTGTTGTCATCGAAGGCAGCCAGGCATCTCCAAGAGCTAGCGTGTGTGTTTGTGCTGTGTTAGTACAGCACACATAAAACCACCTCAGCCTCTCTATCTGCCATAAGGCCCAGTTGTTGTCATATAAGGCAGCCTATATCTGCCGTAAGGCCCAGTTATTGTCATCTAAGGCAGCCAGGCATCTCCAGGAGCTAGCATGTGTGTTTGTGCTGTGTTAGTACAGCACACATAAAACCACCTCAGCCACTCTATCTGCTATAAGGCCCAGTTGTTGTCATCTAAGGCAGCCAGGCATCTCCAGGAGCTAGCGTGTGTGTTTGTGCTGTGTTAGTACAGCACACATAAAACCACCTCAGCCTCTCTATCTGCTATAAGGCCCCGTTATTGTCATCTAAGGCAGCCTATATATGCCGTAAGGCCCAGTTGTTGTCATCGAAGGCAGCCAGGCATCTCCAGGAGCTAACGTGTGTGTTTGTGCTGTGTTAGTACAGCACACATAAAACCACCTCAGCCACTTTATCTGCTATAAGGCCCCGTTATTGTCATCTAAGGCAGCCTATATATGCCGTAAGGCCCAGTTGTTGTCATCGAAGGCAGCCAGGCATCTCCAGGAGCTAGCGTGTGTGTTTGTGCTGTGTTAGTACAGCACACATAAAACCACCTCAGCCACTCTATCTGCTATAAGGCCCAGTTGTTGTCATCTAAGGCAGCCTATATCTGCCATAAGGCCCAGTTATTGTCATCTAAGGCAGCCAGGCATCTCCAGGAGCTAGCGTGTGTGTGTGTGCTGTGTTAGTACAGCACACATAAAACCACCTCAGCCCCTCTATATGCTATAAGGCCCAGTTGTTGTCATCTAAGGCAGTCTATATCTGCCGTAAGGCCCAGTTGTTGTCATCGAAGGCAGCCAGGCATCTCCAGGAGCTAGCGTGTGTGTTTGTGCTGTGTTAGTACAGCACACATAAAACCACCTCAGCCTCTCTATCTGCCATAAGGCCCAGTTGTTGTCATCTAAGGCAGCCTATATCTGCCGTAAGGCCCAGTTGTTATCATCTAAGGCAGCCTCTATCTGCCGTAAGGCCCAGTTGTTGTCATCGAAGGCAGCCAGGCATCTCCAGGAGCTAGCGTGTGTGTGTGTGCTGTGTTAGTACAGCACACATAAAACCACCTCAGCCACTCTATCTGCTATAAGGCCCAGTTTTTGTCATCTAAGGCAGCCTATATCTGCCGTAAGGCCCAGTTGTTGTCATCGAAGGCAGCCAGGCATCTCCAGGAGCTAGCGTGTGTGTTTGTGCTGTGTTAGTACAGCACACATAAAACCACCTCAGCCACTCTATCTGCTATAAGGCCCAGTTGTTGTCATCTAAGGCAGCCTATATCTGCCGTAAGGCCCAGTTGTTGTCATCGAAGGCAGCCAGGCATCTCCAGGAGCTAGCGTGTGTGTTTGTGCTGTGTTAGTACAGCACACATAAAACCACCTCAGCCTCTCTATCTGCCATAAGGCCCAGTTGTTGTCATCTAAGGCAGCCTCTATCTGCCGTAAGGCCCAGTTGTTGTCATCTAAGGCAGTCTCTATCTGCCGTAAGGGCCAGTTGTTGTCATCTAAGGCAGCCCCTATCTGCCATAAGGCCCAGTTGTTGTCATCTAAGGCAGCCAGGCATCTACAGGAGCTAGCGTGTGTGTCTGCTGTGTTAGTACAGCACACATAAAACCACCTTAGCCTCTCTATCTGCCGTAAGGCCCAGTTGTTGTCATCTAAGGCAGCCTCTATCTGCCGTAAGGCCCAGTTGTTGACATCTAAGGCAGCCTCTATCTGCTGTAAGGCCCAGTTGTTGTCATCTAAGGCAGCCTCTATCTGCCGTAAGGCCCTGTTGCTGTCATCTAAGGCAGCCATCTGCAGGAGTTAGTGTGTGTGCTGTGTGACTCCAGCACAATATACACTACCCACTACAATGCCTGGAAGACCGCCAAGGAGAGGCAGACAGTCCCGAGGCAAGAACACAGGGCAAGCAGGCTCTGTGTGTAGAGACAACAGTGCTGGTCGTGGACGTGGACGTGGTCGTGCATCGTCATCAGCACGTAGCCATGGGACACGCTTGTCCTTGTTTTCGGCAGCTGGACATGTTGAGCCGCATCATGCCAAAGGCTTGGTAGAATGGATGACCAAGCCCTCCTCATCCTCCTCATCCTCTCTCACCCAGGCTCAGGGTACTGGCAAAGCAGCTGCCAACGCGTACTCAATGGCATCATCAGGCACCCCTTCCCTAGACCCACCATGTCCTCCTGAGGAGTCCCCCGAACTGTTTGAGCACAGTGTTGGGTACATGCTCCAGGAGGATGCCCAACGTTTTGAAGGCTCGGATGATGATACCCAGCTAGAGGAAGGCAGTAGCGTGAGCGCAGAGAAAGGGGATGCTCAAGGACAGCAATCTGGCAGTCATGTTCCACCAGCTGCAGCTTACTGCCAGGTTTGCTCCAGTGGTGAAGAGGGAGGGGATGATGAGGTCACTGACTCCACGTGGGTGCCTGAAGGGAGAGAGGAGGAGGAGGAGGCAGCACATGTCCAACGAGGCAGGATGCCCTCTGGAGGCCAGCTAGAGGCCAGCACACCAACTGAATCACACCGCAGAGCTCCGCCTGTGCAGTGCGCTGCCTCTGCACGTTATCACAAAAGTTCTTTGGTGTGGGCCTTTTTTGAGACGAGTGCATCAGATCGCACCACTGCTATTTGCAACATATGTCTCAAGCGTATCTCGCGTGGCCAAAACATCAGCCGCTTGGGCACCACAAGCATGACCAGACATATGTCGACCTGCCATGCAGCTCGTTGGCAAGCGCACATTAAAGACCCACACCAAAGAACAAAGCGGACCTCTCCTTGCTCCTCATCAGCTGGGATCTCCAACCCCACTATATCTTCAGTTCTCTCTGAAAGCTGCTCTGAGAGGAATGAAGGTGTAGAATTAGGTGTGTCACAGCCAAGTACTTGCGGGCACTCTATTAGCAGTACACCGACGTCCGATTCTACCAGGCAAATTTCCCTGCCCCAGCTGCTGGACCGTCAAAAGAAGTTTACTCCCAGCCATCCACATGCCCAGCAGTTGAATGCTAGCTTGGCTAAATTGCTAGCACTTCAACTGCTGCCTTTTCAGTTGGTAGACTCGGCCCCCTTCCGTGAGTTAGTTCAATGTGCGGTTCCTCAGTGGTAGGTTCCCAATTGCCACTTTTTCTCACGAAAAAAACTCATCACTTGTCAGAGCACTCATGTTACAGATTTACTTTTATGTCCATGTGGACAACAATATTTTGGCTGCCCTACACACAAGCTAGCCACCAGGTTAGAGGTGCATCTAAGCAATATAAAAAAAGAAGTCTCTCCAACACAGTCTCTCCAACTATTTCATATTATACCATAATAAAGACCCCGGCCTTTAAACTTTTTTTGGCATAGACAAAACAGAACGACATTGGAGGGGTACGGATATGAGTAAAGCAATGTCAAAAAATGAAACACGCTGGATATACGAATTACTGTATTTTTCGCTCCATAAGACACACTTTTTCCCCCCAAAAAAGGAGGGGGGAAAGGCCTGTCCGTCTTATGGAGTGAATACTGACTAGCCGCTGCCGTGTTACAATATCTCTACTTATCCCTTGCCCATACAATCCCTGGAGCACACTCTTCCATTTTTTCTCCATTAATTTAGGATGTGGCTTGGGTTCCCGATTCATAGACCTTAGGCAGCTTATCGCTATTTTCTTCTGTGTTGCAATATCAGGCACATCCCCTGTCCTTTCCCCGCTATGCCTTCTGGGTCCTGTAGGCTGCCTGGGGTTCATGTCACTAGCGCACGCGCAGTGATGGTTTTTCATCCCTGCTTGGTGATGTCAGACACTGATCAAGCGGGGGGGATACAAGAAGCTGGCATCTCCAGCGTGTCATCTGCTGGAGTGACCATGTGATGTGTGTACATGGCGACAGGTAATCTAGACATTCTCAGGTCTTTCTTGATCAGACTGCACTTGCATTGCTGTGCTCACAGCCTGCATGGTGAATTTGTTATAAGATGGTGATATTTCCTATGAATTGTATATAGAATGAATATGATGACAGGGCGATATTTGTTTGCTGCCTGGAAGCTATCTGGCACACTTGATAGATTCCTATTTTTAGGCATCAGCTTTGATTGGTTGTGTAAGTTACACACTATAGTATATTAATTGGGGATGTGGGCATCCTCTCCTGCGCTCCAAAAATCAGCAGCATTTGGTTCAGAATATTTTTTTTTCTAGTTTTCCTCTTCTAAAACTTAGGTGCGTCTTATGGAGCGGAAAATACGGTATGCATTTTAAATCCGGAGGGTTTGAATATTGATATGGAGATTCATATCAACATTTTTAAGGATAACTTATTTATAAATTGATGACAATTACATAGCTATAATAATTATTACTTTTTTAATTGGCAATTTATTTTTAAATATTTTCATTAATGTTGGCATTTTTGTCTTTGTTTTTTTTTTTTTTACTGATTTTGAACGGAAATTTTTTCTAGTTTTGCATCTAGGTTTTTTGTCCACAAGATGGCAGCACATTCAGCATTTGCAGCCCCATAGGGGCGTTGCTTATAATGTATTGTATTAAGAACACAGGTTTTTTTTTTTTATAAGTATTGCTACACATGTGTTGCAATGGATAAGCATTACTCCTTAATTGTCCTTTTTCTGCAAAACTTGTCATTGTAGATTGATATCATGTCATTGATCTCCTCACAGATCTCAAACTTATTGCATGACATATCAGTATGGATGTCACACTACTTCCTCAAACTCAATCTTTCTAAAACTGAGCTTGTTATATTTCTTCCTTCCCGGCCCCTATTATTTACTATTAAGATCAACAGCACAACCATTGGTCCCTCCACACATGCCAGGGTCCTGGATGTAATCCTTGACTCTGACCGCTCCTTCAGCCCCCACATCCAATCACTGGCTTAACCACTTCAGCCCCGGACCAATTTGCAGCCAAAGGACCAGGCCCCTTTTTGCGATTCGGCACTGCGCCGCTTTAACTGACAATTGCGCGGTCGTGCGACGTGGCTCCCAAACAAAATTGGCGTCCTTTTTTCCCACAAATAGAACTTTCTTTTGGTGGTATTTGATCACCTCTGCGGTTTTTATTTTTTGCGCTATAAACAAAAATAGAGCGACAATTTTGAAAAAAAATGCAATATTTTTTACTTTTTGCTATAATAAATATCCCCAAAAATATATAATTTTTTTTTTTTCCCCAGTTTAGGCCGATACGCAATCTTCTACATATTTTTGGTAAAAAAAATTGCAATTAGCGATTATTGATTAGTTTGCGCAAAAGTTATAGAGTTTACAAAATTGGGGATAGTTTTATAGCATTTTTATTAATATTTTTTTTTTTTTACTAGTAATGGCGGCGATCAGCTATTTTTATTGTGACTGCGACATTATGGCGGACACATCGGACATTTTTGACACATTTGTGGGACCATTGTCATTTATACAGAAATCAGTGCTATTTAAATGCACTGATGCAATGAAGGAGTTAACCACTAGGAGGCAGGGAGGGGTTAAGTGTGTGTGTGTTTTTTTTTTTACAGTAGGGGGGGGCGTGGCTTTGCGTCTTACGTCACTGATCGGCTTTCTCGATGACAGGGAACAGCCGATCAGTGTCAGTTGCGCTAGGAAGCACAGGGAGAGGTTTGTTTACACAGACCTCTCCCCGTTCTTCAGCTCTGTGACCCGATCGCGGGACACCAGCGGCGATCGGGTCCGCTGGTCCCGCGGTCACGGAGCTCAGGACCGGGTCGTGAGCGCGCCGCCGGCGGCCCGTGCGTGACCCACGGCTGGGCTCTTAAAGGGCCACGTACAGGTACGTGGTTGTGCCCAGCCGTGCCATTCTGCTAACATATATCGGCTTGAGGCGGTCCTTAAGCGGTTAATCCTGCCGCCTTCACCTCCACAACATCTCCAGAATTCGACCCTTTCTGACTAATGACACCACAAAGCAACTCATTCACTCCTTGATTATTTTCTGCCTTGACTACTGCAACTCTCTCCTTAATGGCCGACCCTTACACAGGCTCCTCCCCCTTCAGTCAATTATGAATGCTGCTGCTAGATTAATACACCTCACTAACCGATCCGTGACTGCCGCCCCTCTCTGCCAATCCCTTCACTGGCTTCGCCTACCCCACGGTATAAAATTCAAAATGCTAACCATAACATATGTAGCAGGGACACCTTTGCAGGGTGTCCGCTATGTGTAAATTTAGTTATTTTTTCTCTCTCAGAACAGTAAAGAAAAGACCGGAATGTAATGGACTGAAAGGAAAGGTAATGGAGGGCTGCACATGACAGAAGTGTCACGTGACTCACTGGGCAGCTGACAGAGAGAGGTGAAAGATAAGGGGAGTGGTTTTGCTGGGAAGGGGAGCGGCCATATAAGAGGGGGGGCGGAGCTCGGGAGGACAGTGAGGGAAGAGACAGAGCTTGAGGAGGCAGTTTTTCCCACCCACCCTCCCTTATTTTAAGGATGTGTATTGGATGTGTTAATGTTCTCATTGTCGTTTCAGGTCGTTGAAAGGAATTCGTCATGACAGCAGAAGGGGGGTTGGCGTTGGTTGTTTTTGTTGGTCAGTGACGGCAGCAGTTATACAGGTGGTAAGTGGGTGGGGGGCTCATCAATAGATGGCCCCTCCTGGTACATCAAACGTTGTTGATGTTTAATGGTATTGTGCACTGCGGGAAAGTTGGTTATCGGGTGGTACAGAGTGAGACCCATGGGTCTGTATATCCCGCAGTGCCCCCTGGTGGTTGATATCGATTGATATCATGGTTATGGTATATAGCACTTAGCGCCGTCACTGACCAAGTGGGTGTTAACCTGTTTGTTTTCCAGTTTTTCAGAAGGGATCTGAAGGGGTTAATATTATTATGTTATTTATGGTTATTTATGTGTTATTTATGTTTATTGGTAAATAATAAAATTGGAGTTCTTATTTTGGATTTAATAAATAGCTGTTATGGCCATTTAACTCCAAGGAAATGGTGTGGTCTCTTATTTTATTAAATAAGTTATGTTATTGGGAGTTTTGGTCAAGCTAAGGGGTCATATCTTGGCTACACTGGTCAAGGGGTTCTGAGAGCTAATTAAGTAGGTTAGCTTTGGCATCAGTTTGGCTGGGCTGTGTTGGGGTTCTGCCTGATCATGTGTGCAGTATGGTACACATGACAGGTTTAGAATCAGGCCTGGTTGGACGTTTGGGTACCGGAGCCAATCAGTGGGTGCGTTTGGCCCCGCTGAGGAGTCTGGGGAAGGGTACTTAAGATGCTGGAGTCACATGTTCGGGGTTCATTCGGCCATAGCTGCCTGTTCCTGAGTTGGACTGGGGTAGCCCAGCGAGGGGTCCGGTCCACGGGAGCGTGTGCTGCCCCGAAACATGGTCAGTTCCATTGGCCCCACAGACCCGCTTGGTCTGCGGTAAGGATCCATCTGTTCCCGAGTCTCGGAACCGGCTGGTCAGAGGCTCAGTAACTGAGGGAGGATTCAAGATGTCCGGGTGCGCTCTCAACTTGGAGGGGCATCGCAGCTCGTGTAAGCGACCGGGGGAGGACTCTTCGGAGGAGGGCCAACAAGCTGGCATCCTGAGAAGTGCCCGGTTGCTGGGTTGTCAAGGACACTAGAGAATCCACACTTTCCCAATACTGCGAAGGAGACGGATAACATTCCAAGTACTGAGGAAAGGTTCCTGTTTATTTAGATTGCAACTTTCCTTCAAGGTCAGAGACTTTGCGAGTAGTTTTTGAATTCAAGTGCTGACTGCCATAATCTCTGGCTAGAGATTTGTTCAGCTTTGAAGTACCCAGCTGCGAGTGGCTACTCTGTGGGTTTGCATTAGAGACTTCCTACTAATTTGCAGTTCAAGGCGCCTGAGTTTCTTCACCCTTGCCCTCTGTTCCCACTGTGTCTGTTGAATGTTAACCCCTGCAAATAAAAACCTTTCTAAAGGACTTTTATGGTGTCAGCGTCCAAAGTCATTGGGTACTAACCCTGGGAACCCCTAGACCTGGAGGAACAAGCCAAGCGGAGGTAACCGGAAAGCCCAAAAGTCAAGGCCGCCCCATCGAGGGTTATGGCCGCTACACATACAAGGCCATCCACAACATCGCCCCCAGCTACATGACCAATCTCATCTGCAGATATCACCCAAATCATCTCCTCCGCTCCTCCCAGGACCTCCTGCTCTCTAGCTCCCTTGTTACCTCCTCCCATGCTCGCCTTCAGGACTTCTCCAGAGCCTCTCCCATCCCCTGGAACTCCCTGCCCCGGTATATCCGATCAGCCCCTAACCTGTCATCCTTTAGGAGATCCCTGAAAACTCACTTATTCAGGGAAGCCAATCCCACACCCACCTAACAAGTGTCCCCAAGCCACCCCCATCAAATCATTCTCTGCATCTATTACCTTTTGTACCACCACCCCCTCCCTTTAGAATGAAAGCTCTACGAGCCGGGCCCTCTTGTCCCTTCTGTATTGAACTGTACTGTAATTGTGCTGTCCCCCCTCTACATTGTAAAGCACTGCGTAAACTGTTGGCGCTATATAAATCGTGTATAATAATAATAATAATTGTAAATGTCATGGTGCAGTGGGGTTTCCTGGACTGTATATTGTATTTAAGATGGAGGCACGCACTGTGACTTCCTGCTTCTAAGGACGCCACGTGAGGACGCAACGCGTTAGCTGAACTCTCGGTGGCTTCCCAACTGACCTAACATTTTGGGCACACACTGTGTCATAATAAGGGCGGCCTCTCTGCACGAAATCACGTTCCTGTATGTGATTTTTGCTCTTCCTGGTCTGGGGCGACCAGCTACCGGTGTGATTGGACACAGCAGGAGCCAATCAGCGGGTCCGGCAGACCCAATGTCCTCCAGGACCCGCCGGTCATTTCCAAGGCAGACAGAAGGGCGGCACAGCTAGCTCCAATGGTGTGCCCCATCTCACATTCTTTCCAGCTGCCAACAGAGTTGCCCAGTGAACTGTGAACAATATGTAGAGTCTCTGTCTATATTTTTTTGATTACGTGTCTTTGGTCAGGTCAGTTGGACCTTCCTGCTGACCATGTGGTCCAGTGACATGGAAACACTGCCTTCCACATGATGGTAGAGGGCAGGGATGACCTTACGGGAGAAAAAATGTCATCTGGGAATGTTCCATTGCAATAAAGGAGGGGAAGGCTACCTCAGAACTCCAGCTGTGGTGAAACTACAAATTTCATTATGCCGCTGCCTCTAGGAGACATGCCTGTGATTGTCAGGGTCTTGCAAAGTCTCATGTGACTTGTAGTTTCAAAACAGCTGGAGGGCTGAGGTTGCCTAGCCCTGCAGTAAAGCATATGCCGCAAATTCACCAAAGTGGGCCAAATCCACCAGCTAGACAGGAAGGAGCTGTAAAGCCCGCAATTTTTCCAAGCTGCCACTGTGCATAGGGATGGCTGGATTTGTATTTCATCCTCCACTCTATAAGCTGGGGCCTGATGAGTGCTAAAGCTTGAGATAACAGGGTGGCAGGGCCATCTTTAATATTGATTGGACCCTGGGCAAAAAAAAAATTTGGGCCCCCCGCTCCATGCAGTTTCACTCTACGCCTGCTTTCAGACATAACATAAAAAGCAGCTGGACTCAAAATCAGTTTACTGAATCAGATCAGAAAGCGGTTGCGATTGGTTGACAGAGGTTACAGTGTATCATTAACACTCACTGCCTGGTTGCTAGAGGTTACAGCACATAGTTTCTGCTTGTTGATTGGTTGCTAGAGATTACTGTACATCAATACTGCCCACTGATTGGTTGCTATAGGTTACTGCACATCATTACTGCTTACTGTTTGGTTGCTAGTGGTTATAGCACATCATCTCCTCACTGCCTGCACACCATGGTCTGGGAAGGTGAGGAGCCCGTTAATAGACAGAAAACTCCAAGGGATCCTAGGATTACTGGGCTCAGTGGCAGTGCTGGGGGGAGGGGAGGGTGTGATCAATGGCAATGCAGATTTTATTTATACTACCAATATAAAGAGGAGTTTCAACACTTGCCACAAATGTAATAGGGATTTACACTGACCACTAATGTAATAGAAGCATTCACAGTAACCACCAATGTAATGAGAAGATTTACACTGACCACCAATGTAACTGAGACATTTAGCCTGCGTTCACATTTGTGTCTGTTGGGAAAGCCTGCAAAATCGCACAGAAACGTGCTGCCCTTTAGCAGATACACAGCAGTGCCATTAATTGTTAATGACATCCTCATGCATCTCGTGACATGTGCCTTGGCACCGTGTGATTTTGGAAAAGGGTTTGGGAGTTTCTTCTGCATTTGTAGCGCATAGAGCAGCCCATTGAAATGAATGGGCTGCCCTACACATGACCTACATCTTTATCCACCCTGTCAGTACACCTTTGCATCCTTAAACCCATGCTAACCTCTGCACCCCAAACCTCCCCCATCCTCTCCACTCCCCCTCCACTTTAACTCTACCTGCCCCCTCTGCTCATCTTTGCACCCACTTACTTACTTACCTCTATACATCCCCTCCTTGCTCACCTGTTCACCCCAAACTGTAATTCCTTCTTTGCCTACCTCTGCACACCCCACACTACCCCCCCCCCACACACTAATTTGCTTACCTTTGCAGAACAGGCTGATGATAAGCTTAATGACCACAGTCGTAGGCAGGACTTTCAATCATGCCCCTTCACCTCCCCAGTGGGCAGTTTTCAGTATAGGTGATGGTGGATATGACCTCAGGTGGGCGTTTACATATGAATCCTGCCGGTCTGCCTCTATTTACATATGAATACTGTCACTATTTACATATCAATGTCGGTATTTACATATAAACACAGGGTCTGCAGGTGAGTCATCTGTACACAACAATAGGGCAGAGCTGGGAAGCATTAGTAACATAACTTCACACTGAGATATCAGGACACAGCATGGGACTAAAACCTCAAGGGACAAGGGAATTTAAACTGGGATAGTTGCCAAGTATGAGGCAGATGCTTTGGGCCCCACAACAATGACAGGGCCCAGGGCAGCTCCCCCTTTTGCCCTGCCTTAAAAACGGCCCTGCAGGGTGGGGTTGGCAAAATCATAGCAAGGGTTAATCCTCTCTGTGTGGCACTATGCTGACCTTCTTCCCCATTGGAAGAGCCATAAGGTAAACCTTTGACACCTCCTGAAGAACTCATCCCTATGAGTTCTTCTGCTGCTGATGGGGACTCTCGTACAGTGGGGATAGAGGTGGAAAGGTAGGAGTTAGACATGGAGGAGTGTGGCCTTTTTTCTGCTGAAGGCTAGCATAGAGGTGCTGCTCTCTATCATCTGTGTCTCTTCATACACGTGGTACCCAAATGACTGATGGTATCGCTAAGCTTGATACTCTTTAGTCAGAGACTCCAAATTACTATGGTGCAGTCGACAGTACATATTTTGAAAAGGGTCCACACCACTGATCTCTGGGGAACAGACTGGAGTATAACAGTACCCGGCACCCATGGAGCTTTTCCATCTGGTGGAATATGATGGCTACTCCCTCCACTTCTCTAGGACCTCCCCGGATGACATCCTTTCTCATTGATGTTGTGCTTCTACCTCACTTTCCTCCTTTGCTATTTCTGGCACTCAAGTACAGTCAGAGATTTCATCATCACCATGGCCGGATCTAGGGGGTTGCTGGGGTAGCCTGCCCCCCGGAATTTCAGTTGTACCTCCCAGATCGACCACCCCATGGACATTCTGGGGAGAGGAGGGCATTATGTTGCATGGAACTAAAGTGAAAAAGTCTGCTGAGAAGTGACAGTGGCAGACAGGAGAGCCGGGAGGAGGTGCGGGTTGCGCTGTGTTCTCCCTCTCCTTCATGCAGCAGGTTACACAGGATTGCTAGTTTGGACTGTACACAATTTTATTACCCACCCCCTACTACATGTCCTGCTGCCGGGAGATAAGCAGGCCTTGGAGGAGATAGCGGGTGGGTAATCAATCTGTGTGTGAACAGCCGATGTAAGAGTGATCCTGTGTCATCTGCAGCATGGAGGAGCACTGCTAATACAGGAGCACAGCACAGCCCGCACCTCCTCTGTAGCAATTTCCCGCCTGTAAGGAGGGGATGTGAGAGAGGGTGGTTGAGGGTGTAAAAATGATATGTGCTTGGGATGAGCGGTTTGGGAAGGAAGGGGTGCTCTTTGTGCTGGGTAGGGTAATTGGGGCCTTTGGGGATTTGTGTTAGGAAGAGGAATGGGGAGATTTGTGCTAGGAGAGGGTGGGGGTATTTTGGCTAAGAGGGGGAATGGGGGGATTTGACCCCCTGTACCCTGCAGATCCCAATTCCTCTGTTCTGCTAATTCCCTGTCCTCCATCTTGCTGACCCCTGTTTCGTGTCTTGCTGACCCCTGTCCATTGCCCTGTTGACACCTATTCCCCTTGTCCTCGGTTCTGCTGACCCCTGTCATGCTGACTCCTGTCCTACTGTACATCCTGCTGATCCCTGCACACTGTCCTTCTGACCACTGTACACTGCCCTTCTGACCCCTTTCCTCTGCCCTGATGATCCCTGTCCTCCATCCTGCTGACCCCTGTACACTTTTCTGCAGAACCTTCTCCTCTGCTTTGCTGATCCCTGTCCTCTGACCTAAAAAAACCCTGTCCTCCTCCCTGCTGACCCCTGTATACTGCCCTGCTGACCCCTGATCCTCTGCACTACTGACCCTTGTCTTCTGCCCTGATAACCCCCACTCTCCCCCCACCTGATCCCTGTCCTCTGCCCTGCTGATGCATTGTACACTGCCCTGCTGACCCCCTGTACACTGCCTTACTGACTTCTCATTCTCTGCTCTGCTAACCCCCTGCACACTGCCCTACTGACACCTTGTCCTCTGCCCTGTTGCCTCTGTATACTGCTCTGCTAACCCCTCTACACTTCCCTGATAACCCACTGTACACCTCCCTACAAACTAATAGTCTCTGTACACTTACATACAAATAAATAGTCCTACAAACTGCTGACCCAATCATCTGCCCTGTTGATCCCCTGTACACTGCCCTACCTACTCCTATATACTGAGCTGCTGACCTTGAATCCTCTGCCCTCTGGTCTTCTTTTAGACCCCTTTCACACTGGAGGCGTTTTTCAGGCGCTAAAGGGCCAAAAATAGTGCCTGTAAAAGGCCTGAAAAATGCCTCTCCTGCGGTGCGCTTGCAGGACGTTAGAGAAAGTCCTGCAAGCAGCATCTTTAGAGCGGTGCACTTTTGCCAAAGCACCTGCAAAGCACTTCGTCAGTGGTGCTTTTTGGGTGTATTTAACCCTTTCTTCGGCCACTAGCGGGGGTTAAAAGTGCTCAGCCAGCGGTCGAAAAGCACCACTAAAACAAAGGTAAAGTGCAGCTAAAACTAATGTGACCATGCTGTGAGTGTGAAAGGGGTCTTAGTGCAGTCCCACATCAGACAGGCTAGATCTGACCCTGATTATTACTATCCCCATAGATTCCAACGGTCCCTGATTTCGAGGAACCGTCCTCAATTCCTCCTCATTTGGGTCTGATCTATATAGATGTATATAAAATGCACTATTTATTTATCAAAAAATGTTTCCCAGTGCTAAACAATTCATTCAATTTCAAAATTTCTGCATTTGTAAATTCCAAAAGTCAAAATAAAGGAATAGTAGTGGTAAAGAAAAAACACTTGTGGATTTAACCAATCATTTTATTGTACAATTCTCCTTTAAGGGGGGCGTGTCCTATGCCTAAATTTTTTTTCTAATAGGTTTCCCTTATTCCCAGTGTAGCACTAACCGCCGAAGGAGCTGCTGGTTTGATTTGGGCCTGCACGCTGCTGATAAACCCCACTAACTTGGCTCAGTCCCCTTGACACAGCTGTGGTGCAGTACAATACAGTACAATATAATACAATATACCTGTATTGTAACCTCAGGATCCACTGGCTCCACCTGCTGGGAGAAAACAATACTCCACACAACTGGGTACTTAACTAAAATATATTTTACTGTACATATATTCAAACAGTTGATTACAGTTATTGTGCTGTCACCCCAACATAGAATGACAGCACAATAGATTTTAATATAACAATTTGCAAACAATATAAATACACGGGAGCTCCCCCTACTTTTATAGCTATGCATGAGATCTCACTTAAAGTACTCCGTCTTGGGTCTTCTTGTCTTCGCTAGCTAGTATACTTTCTTGTGATTTATAATTCAAGGGTTAAAGTAAGTCAAGTTAAAGATGCTCCTGGTATAACTTCAGTAACTATGATACAATGCTTGAGGTGCAAAACAGATAGGTCTTATGCCTGCCTAGTGTCAGTTGCTATACTCCTCCTACGTAGGACTATGGATCCCAGCGAGGCCTGTATATAAGTCTGACTAAGTGTAAAAGTTAATAAACTGTGGGCCGCAACCCGCTCACCAACTGGATCGGAGCTCTGTATGGTAACTTTGGTCCGGTGACTGCAGCTTGCTTCTCCATCAGCTGGCTCTGTCACTCCGTTCCGCTCCGCTGGGTGAGCCCGGTCCTCCGATGCTCAAACGAGTGTCTCTGGGTCTTTCCAATCCGGGCACTGTACCTCTGGCACCATCAGGTCACTCAACAAAACAGCGGGGTTGTGCTCCGCAATGGCTGTAGGCCGCTTCCTCCGTGAAGTCCTCACAGGCAGGCCATGCGACCCCAAGAGAGCTAAAATGGCTGCTCTGGTCCCTTTTATGTCATACCCAGCATGCATTGTCCGAGAGGGTGTCCCTGGGTAGGTCACCAAGCATCCTGGGTAAAAAGGTCAACCTTCCAATGTAAATAACAGTCTCTTCCTGTATATAGTCTTTGTGCTTATCAAAGCCATAATCGTTCAAGTTCACTGTCCGTATTTGGCCGCTAGATGGCACCAAATACTAAACCATATAAACGTCCATAGACTTTTGTTATATCATGCAAACATAGTTAATAAGCAAGAATGTCAGCGCTACACAGTATTCTCAGAAAGTTTAGAGGTGTGCTATCCCCTTCCTCAATACTTGAGCCAATGTGGCAGTAGACCTCAGCTGCAGGAACATGTTCTCCTCCTCAATCTCGGATACAATGAATTGCTGTGCATCCTCTTGCAGCAAGTGACAGATACTGTCCTTCATTAACTCAACTGACTCCCATATCTATGGATGAGGAGGCAGAATAGGGAGCTTTAGTAGCTACTGAGGACTTCAAGCTATTCTGCTCCTGGGAGACAGAGGAGGAGGATGATGAACACCATCTTCTCTTCATCTCTGGGCGTATAACAGGCTTGCTGCCAGGAAAGAAAGACACACGTGCCCTACCCCTAGATATTGCACCAGCACCACCGATTTGGCCTATAAATATGAATGCTGATAATGTTCATGTTAAAAATTTATGGAAACATTTATTTTTATAAGTGTTAAGGTACACAATCATGGGGCTTGTCCTAATCTGACGTTGAAAGGTTTATTACCAAATCAACTGAGAGCTGAGCTCAGCCTCGCCCTGTGCAAACGAGCTGCAACCAGTTCAATTGTATTACTAGCGCCAGAGACTTTCAGTTTCATTTCTCTTCTGCTGTCAGCGATGGCGTCTATGGATGTGAAAGCTGAGCTGAAATGTTCCGTCTGTCAAAACTTTTCTACAGATCCCGTAACCCTGAAATGTGGACACAACCTCTGCCGGGACTGTATTGATCGTGGGCTGGGTACACAGGAGGGGTCTGGAGGATATTCCTGTCCTGAATGCAGAAAGAAGTTTCCGGATCGTTCTGCACTGCAGGAAAATGAAACAGTGAGGAACATAGCAGAGACTTTCCTGTCTCCTCAGCTAGATCGGAAGGAGTCCGGGGTCTACCAATACCACCCAACCCATGAGATTCATCACTAAATTTCACAATCGTTTCAAGAAAATGGAAAACATTCTCAAAAAACATTGGTCCATCCTGCGGGAAGACCCACATTTAAAACATACTTTACCAGACAGACCTTTAGTGACATATAGAAAAGCAAGAAACATCAAATCTCAAATAGCACCCAGTAAAATCTCATCAACACGTCCATTTGCCAGCTCATCATTGACATTCTTTAATATTAAAGGTATGTACCAATGCAAGAAACCTCTGTGCCTCACCTGCTCCCACGTGAACCATAGACAAAAAGATTTCTATCACAAAGGAAAACAATAAATTATCCCCGATTTCTTCAATTGTAGTTCCAATTATGTCATTTATTGCCTTTCTTGTCCCTGCGGCCTACTATATGTCGGTCGCACCATAAGAGCCCTCCGTAAAAGATTCGGCGAGCACCGCAACTTGGTAGAAAAAGGTAAAGACAAACACAGCGTACCCAGACACTTCAAGGAACACCATGAACAGAGCTCATCGGGCCTATGTGTCTGGGTACTAGAATCCATCTCCAACCTTCTCCCTACCGCAGAGCGATACAAGCGCCTATGCGAGAGGGAGAATTATTGGATATACAAACTAGACACTTTATCGCCCGGGGGCCTAAACGAGGGGATTGAAATCAACATCCTCCTCTGAATTTTCATTCCTGGTACAGTTCCCCGTACGTCGCAGACACCTTGCGATACCACCTCTATATGATCATGACTATGGCCCCTATATTCAGTTCTGTTTATAAGATATTTATGTGTATGTATAGTAATCTCTTCATATGTGTATGTATATATATATGTATATATATGTGCTCTTCACTTGTATGTGTCTCTATATATATATATATATAGATTTGATATCTGGCATAGATATGAAGTTTCACATGTATTTCCATATGGGTGTCTATATACACTGTTAATGTTTATCTATATGCTGATCGGCAGACAACTCTTGTACTTTTAAACATACAGTAATGTTTCCTTATCATCTCCTCCCGTGCCACCAACCAGTTTTTTCGCACCCCCTAAATACATAACCTCCCGTCTCTACCCCTTCCGCCACCTTCCCCATAGCCCTCCATCTTCCAAAATATGGAAAACCCTCCAGCTATCCTTCTCCTAATATACCCACCACTCACATATAATCACCTCTTTCCCCCCCCCCCCTCCCTCCCCCCATTCCCTCATTTCCCCCTCCCCCACCCCCCATTTAAAATAAAAATTAAAAAAAAAAAAAAAAAAAAAAAAAAAAAAAAAAAAAAAAAAAAAAAAAAAAAAAAAAAACCCCCCTTTTCCCCTTCCCCCCCCCCCCCCCCCCCCCCCCCCCCCCACCCCCCCACCCCCCCCCCCCCCATCAAAAACCCCCTCCTCTCCCCCCCCCCCCCCCTTCCCCCTCCTTTCCCTACTCTATTTTTCGCCCCCCCCCCCCCCCCTCTCGCTCTCTCTCCCTCCCCAAAATAAATAAAATAATAAAACCCCCCCCCCACCCCCCCCCCCCCCCCCCCCCCCCCCCTCCCTTTATTTTCCCCACCATCTTACTCAATCTGTTAATCATTATGCAAGTACTAAATAACACCACATGATAATGTATAACGTTCTCCTTTTATTTTATTTTATTTTCTATATATATGTAGATCTCCTCATGTCGCCCACACATAATGATTCAAATTGGTCGTAAGTATATAATAATATATAGCACATAGTCGTTAGTATCACTCATGTGTTTTTTTGCCATTTATACATCTGTTTACACACCTCATCATCCAATAATACCCTCCTATGGCAGGTTTGCAGGTATTTTAATATTTTAATACCTTAATACTTATATACATGTATATTAATCTTTTACAGATAATTCCTTTAATTATAATTTTTTTTATATATAGTTTACATACATTTCGTTATATATATATCTCTGTATGTTCTTATCTCCTATATAATTACTCCATCACCGCTCTTTGCCCCTGTAACATCTAACCAATACAACCATGGAAACCAAAATAAAATCTCACACTACATTGTATTTAAACACCCAAGTCCTCACTTACTTCGTCTCAATACATATCTATTATCCCACCCATCCCCATACATATCCCGCCTTATAACCCGCTCGTTTTCAATCTAAAATATATTTCTCCCTATCTAACTTGCCGGCCCGGTTCCCATAGTAACTATCCCTTCCTTCGCTTGGCCCCGCCCCCTCCGTTTGTCCTCCTATCCGGTCTATAGCCACTCCCCACTGAGGGTATAATATGCCCATCTCCAATATGGCCATAACAGAAGCCTGATGAAGGGGCACGCATGCCCCGAAGCGCCGCCCACCTGACCCGTACCCGGAAGTGTTCGCTGCAACAACGTCACCGCTCAACACCCAGCTATTCACTGTCCGCACAGCCTGCTGTCCTGACATCCGGAGGCACCGAGAACCCACAGCGCCACCGGATCTGCACTGGACAACACAGGACGATTACACCTGATAGCTGCCTTGATGACATCCACCTATCCGGGATCCAAAAACGGAAGACCTTCTAAACCACAGATATGCCTTTATGACACTGTTAAAGTGTGAGTGTTCTTAATCCTTTTTTTTTACATTAAATCGTTTTTAACTTGCTGCACTTAGAGGGCGCCGTCTTTCTCTCCTTCTCTAGCTCCCTTGTCACCTCCTCCCATGCTCGCCTCCAGGATTTCTGCAGAGCTTCTCCCATCCTTTGGAACTCTCTACCCCAATCTGTCCGACTGTCCCCTAATCTATCCATCTTTTAGACGATCCCTGAAAACCTTTCTCTTTAAAGAAGCCTATCCTGCTTCTAACTAACACTGTTTTACTTCCTCCATCAACTCATCCCCCACAGCTATTACCTCTTGTATCAATTGACCCTTTTTTTTTAGATTGTAAGCTCTAACGAGCAGGGCTCTCTGATTCCTCTTGTACCAAATTGTAATGTAATTGTAATGTCTGCCTTTATTTTGTTAAGCGCTGCGCAAACTGTTGGCGCTATATAAATCCTGTATAATAATCCTGTATAATAATTGATGTTGTGCTTCTACCTCACTTTCCTCCTTTGCTATTTCTGGCACTCAAGTACAGTCAGAGATTTCATCATCACCATGGCCGGATCTAGGGGGTTGCTGGGGTAGCCTGCCCCCCGGAATTTCAGTTGTACCTCCCAGATCGACCACCCCATGGACATTCTGGGGAGAGGAGGGCATTATGTTGCATGGCACTAAAGTGAAAAGTCTGCTGAGAAGTGACAGTGGCAGACAGGAGAGCCGGGAGGAGGTGCGGGTTGTGCTGTGTTCTTCCCCTCCTTCATGCAGCAGGTTACACAGGATTGCTAGTTTGGACTGTACACAATTTTATTACCCACTCCCTACTACATGTCCTGCTGCCGGGAGATAAGCAGGCCTTGGAGGAGATAGCGGGCGGGTAATCAATCTGTGTGTGAACAGCCCGATGTCAGAGTGATCCTGTGTCATCTGCAGCATGGATGAGCACTGCTAATACAGGAGCACAGCACAGCCCACACCTCCTCTGTAGCAATTTCCTGCCTGTAAGGAGGGGATGTGAGAGAGGGTGGTTGAGGGTGTAAAAATGATATGTGCTTGGGATGAGCGGTTTGGGAAGGAAGGGGTGCTCTTTGTGCTGGGTAGGGTAATTGGGGCCTTTGGGGATTTGTGTTAGGAAGAGGGATGGGGAGATTTGTGCTAGGAGAGGGTAGGGGTATTTTGGCTAAGAGGGGGAATGGGGGGATTTGACCCCCTGTACCCTGCAGACCCCAATTCCTCTGTTCTGCTAATTCCCTGTCCTCCATCTTGCTGACCCCTGTTTCGTGTCTTGCTGACTCCTGTCCATTGCCCTGTTGACACCTATTCCCCTTGTCCTCGGTCCTGCTGATCCCTGCACACTTTCCTTCTGACCACTGTACACTGCCCTTCTGACCCCTTTCCTCTGCCCTGCTGATCCCTGTCCTCCATCCTACCGACCCCTGTACACTGTCCTGCAGAACCTTCTCCTCTGCTTTGCTGATCCCTGTCCTCTGACCTAAAAAACCCTGTCCTCCTCCCTGCTGACCCCTGGTCCTCTGCACTACTGACCCTTGTCTTCTGCCCTGATAACCCCCACTCTCCACCCACCTGATCCCTGTCCTCTGCCCTGCTGATGCATTGTACACTGCCCTACTGACTTCTCATTCTCTGCTCTGCTAACCCCCTGCACACTGCCCTACTGACACCTTGTCCTCTGCCCTGTTGCCCACTGTATACTGCTCTGCTAACCCCTCTACACTTCCCTGATAACCCACTGTACACTGCCCTACAAACTAATAGTCTCTGTACACTTACATACAAATAAATAGTCCTACAAACTGCTGACCCAATCATCTGCCCTGTTGATCCCCTGTACACTGCCCTACCTACTCCTATATACTGAGCTGCTGACCTTGCATCCTCTGCCCTCTGGTCTTCTTTTAGACCCCTTTCACACTGGAGGCGTTTTTCAGGCGCTAAAGGGCAAGAAATAGTGCCTGTAAAAGGCCTAAAAAATGACTATCCTGCGGTGCGCTTGCAGGACGTTAGAGAAAGTCCTGCAAGCAGCATCTTTAGAGCGGTGCACTTTTGCCAAAGCACCTGCAAAGCACTTCGTCAGTGGTGCTTTTTGGGTGCATTTAACCCTTTCTTCGGCCACTAGCGGGGGTTAAAAGTGCTCAGCCAGTGGTCGAAAAGCACCACTAAAACGACGGTAAAGTGCAGCTAAAACTAACGTGACCACGCTGTGAGTGTGAAAGGGGTCTTAGTGCAGTCCCACATCAGACAGGCTAGATCTGACCCTGATTATTACTATCCCCATAGATTCCAACAGTCCCTGATTTCGAGGAACCATCCTCATTTCCTCCTCATTTGGGTCTGATCTATATAGATGTATATAAAATGCACTATTTATTTATCAAAAAATGTTTCCCCGTGCTAAACAATTCATTCAATTTCAAAATTTCTGCATTTGTAAATTCCAAAAGTCAAAATAAAGGAATAGTAGTGGTAAAGAAAAAACACTTGTGGATTTAACCAATCATTTTATTGTACAATTCTCCTTTAAGGGGGGCGTGTCCTATGCCTACATTTTTTTTCTAATAGGTTTCCCTTATTCCCAGTGTAGCACTAACCGCCGAAGGAGCTGCTGGTTTGATTTGGGCCTGCACGCTGCTGATAAACCCCACTAACTTGGCTCAGTCCCCTTGACACAGCTGTGGTGCAGTACAATACAGTACAATATAATACAATATACTTGTATTGTAACCTCAGGATCCACTGGCTCCACCTGCTGGGAGAAAACAATACTCCACACAACTGGGTACTTAACTAAAATATATTTTACTGTACATATATTCAAACAGTTGATTACAGTTATTGTGCTGTCACCCCAACATAGAATGACAGCACAATAGATTTTAATATAACAATTTGCAAACAATATAAATACACGGGAGCTCCCCCTACTTTTATAGCTATGCATGAGATCTCACTTAAAGTACTCCGTCTTGGGTCTTCTTGTCTTCGCTAGCTAGTATACTTTCTTGTGATTTGTAATTCAAGGGTTAAAGTAAGTCAAGTTAAAGATGCTCCTGGTATAACTTCAGTAACTATGATACAATGCTTGAGGTGCAAAACAGATAGGCCTTATGCCTGCCTAGTGTCAGTTGCTATACTCCTCCTACGTAGGACTATGGATCCCAGCGAGGCCTGTATATAAGTCTGACTAAGTGTAAAAGTTCATAAACTGTGGGCCGCAACCCGCTCACCAACTGGATCGGAGCTCTGTATGGTAACTTTGGTCCGGTGACTGCAGCTTGCTTCTCCATCAGCTGGCTCTGTCACTCCATTCCGCTCTGCTGGGTGAGCCCGGTCCTCCGATGCTCAAACGAGTGTCTCTGGGTCTTTCCAATCCGGGCACCTGGCACCGTCAGGTCACTCAACAAAACAGCGGGGTTGTGCTCCGCAATGGCTGTAGGCCGCTTCCTCTGGGAAGTCCTCACAGGCAGGCCATGCGATCCCAAGAGAGATAAAATGGCTGCTCTGGTCCCTTTTATGTCCTACCCAGCATGCATTGTCCGAGAGGGTGTCCCTGAGTAGGTCACCAAGCATCCTGGGTAAAAAGGTCAACCTTCCAATGTAAATAACAGTCACTTCCTGTATATAGTCTTTGTGCTTATCAAAGCCATAATCGTTCAAGTTCACTGTCAGTATTTGGCCGCTAGATGGCACCAAATACTAAACCATATAAACGTCCATAGACTTTTGTTATATCATGCAAACATAGTTAATAAGCAAGAATGTCAGCGCTACACAGTATTCTCAGAAAGTTTAGAGGTGTGCTATCCCCTTCCTCAATACTTGAGCCAATGTGGCAGTAGACCTCAGCTGCAGGAACATGTTCTCCTCCTCAATCTCGGATACAATGAATTGCTGTGCATCCTCTTGCAGCAAGTGACAGATACTGTCCTTCATTAACTCAACTGACTCCCATATCTATGGATGAGGAGGCAGAATAGGGAGCTTTAGTAGCTACTGAGGACTTCAAGCTATTCTGCTCCTGGGAGACAGAGGAGGAGGATGATGAACACCATCTTCTCTTCATCTCTGGGCGTATAACAGGCTTGCTGCCAGGAAAGAAAGACACACGTGCCCTACCCCTAGATATTGCACCAGCACCACCGATTTGGCCTATAAATATGAATGCTGATAAAGTTCATGTTAAAAATTTATGGAAACATTTATTTTTATAAGTGTTAAGGTACACAATCATGGGGCTTGTCCTAATCTGACGTTGAAAGGTTTATTACCAAATCAACTGAGAGCTGAGCTCAGCCTCGCCCTGTGCAAACGAGCTGCAACCAGTTCAATTGTATTACTAGCTCCAGAGACTTTCAGTTTCATTTCTCTTCTGCTGTCAGCGATGGCGTCTATGGATGTGAAAGCTGAGCTGAAATGTTCCGTCTGTCAAAACTTTTCTACAGATCCCGTAACCCTGAAATGTGGACACAACCTCTGCTGGGACTGTATTGATCGTGGGCTGGATACACAGGAGGGGTCTGGAGGATATTCCTGTCTTGAATGCAGAAAGAAGTTTCCGGATCGTTCTGCACTGCAGGGAAATGAAACAGTGAGGAACATAGCAGAGACTTTCCTGTCTCCTCAGCTAGATCGGAAGGAGTCCGGGGTCTTCTGTACTTACTGTGTGGACTCTCCTGTACCTGCTGTTAGATCCTGTCTACACTGTGAGGTTTCTCTGTGTGATAAACACCTGAGAGCCCACAAAAAGTCCCCAGAACACGTCTTATGTGACGCCACCTTGTCCATGGAGAGCAGGAAATGCTCCGTCCATAAGAAGATCCTGGAGTATTATTGCACTGAGGATGAGACCTGTATCTGTGTGTCCTGCTGTCTGATTGGAGGACACACAGGACATAAGATGGAGTCACTAGACAAGGCTTCTGAGAAGAAGAAGGAGACACTGAGGAATGTTCTGCAGAAACTTCTGACAAAGAGAGAGGAGATGGAGGAAAGAGTCCAGAGTCTGCAGGAACACAGGAGGAAAGTAAAACAAGAAGAAGCTGGTGACACCGAGAGAGTCACTGCCCTGTTTAGAGATCTCAGGAGACGTCTGGAAGACCTGGAGAAGAGAATCCTGAGGGAAATCTCCGGGAGGGCAGAGGGGGTTTCCACCTCCACATTCGATTTCATCCGGGATCTGGAAATAAAGAAGGAGGAGCTGTCCAGGAAGTTGCGTCACATTGAGGAGCTGTGTAACATGACGGATCCACTGACTGTCTTACAGGAATCAGACACAGGTGACTTGTGTGATACTGAGGATGGAGATAATGAGGACAGAGAGAGACATGAGGAACTCCTCCATGATGGAGGGGGTCTGGATGTGGCGGGGGTCTTACACACAGGTTTATCTGATATAATAACAGGGGTAAATGTATTCTATATACAGGGAGCTGCAGACATTATACTGGATGGAAACACAGCTAGTAAAAATATACAGATATCAGATGACAGGAAAACCGCTTCCAGGTCAGATATAGACCAGAATCACCCAGAAACACCAGAGAGATTCCAGTATTCTCCTCAGGTGATGAGCAGTCAGAGTTCCTCCTCAGGGAGTCATTACCAGGATATGGATGTTGGGGGGTCAGAGAGCTGGAGCGTTGGGATGTGTTCCCCTGCAGACATATTATTGGATGTAAATGCAGCTAGTAATAATCTACAGATATCAGATGAAAGGAAAACCACTTCCAGATCAGATATAGACCAGAATCACCCAGAGACACCAGAGAGATCTCAGGATTGTCCTCAGGTGATGAGCAGTCAGAGTTCCTCCTCAGGGCAACATTATCGCAATGTGGATGTTGGGGGGTCAGAGAGCTGGAGAGTTGAAATGTGTTACCCTGCAGACATATTACTGGATGGAAACACAGCTCATAATAAGCTACAGATATCAGATGACGGGAAAACTGTATCCATGTCAGATAGAAACCAGAAGCGCCCACAAACCCCAGAGAGATTCCAGTATTGTCCTCAGGTGATGAGCAGTCAGAGTTTCTCCTCAGAGAGACATTACTGGGATGTAGATGTCGGGGGATCAGATGAATGGATGGTTGGGATGTGTTACCCCAGTATAGACAGGAAAAGACGCAAGTCAGAGATTGGAAAGAATAACATATCCTGGGGATTGGACAGGTCTGGTAATCAGTGTTTTGTGATACATGACAGTAAAGATATCCCGTTACCCACCAATCCCTCCAGTAACAGAGTCAGGATAGATCTGGATTATGAGGCCGGGCGGATCTCCTTTTATGATCTGTGTGACCCGATCCGACACCTCCACACCTTCACCACCACCTTCACTGAGCCCCTCCATGTTGTGTTTAATGTATTGAAAGGTTATATAAAGATATGTGGGGGGAGATGTGAGAATTCTGCCAAAAGTCTGCTGGCATCACAGAGATGGGTGGTGGGATTGGATCATTGATTAGCCAATGAATGCTTGGAGGAAGTGGTGGCTCCATAGATAGAGGAGCCACCCTTAGACAGGAAGTGTGTTACTGGCAGGATCACTAGGGGAAAATAAAGGAAAAAAGCCTAAGATTGGTAAGCTTCAATATACTGTATATCATTTTTGTTTTTGGGTTTATTACCACTTTAATGCCGCGTACACACGACCGGACTTTCTGGCAGACTAGGTCCGACGGTCTTCCCGACGGACTTTCTGGCGAGTTCCCATGAACGAACGGACTTGGCCACACACTAATGCAGGCCATACATGGTCGAATTTTGAACTAATTTTCTTTTCAAAATCAGAAAGTTCGTTTTTTTTGTGATCCGATGGTGCCACCATTGATTTTCGAAATTCGGCCAACCGAGCCTTCAATGTCACCTCATGTTGCTACAGAAAAGAATTTTCTTTTCTGGGAATCTTCTTTTCTCTCCATATATTTTCTTTTCTTATTACATTTCTCGCACGATTATCCCATCATTGATTAGAAAATCGGTTGTTTTTCAAAATATTTTCAACATGTCCGATTCCTCAAATTTGATTTCCGAACGAAAATCGGCTGTTACTGCAGCCCACTAATGGTGAGAAATTCATACGAAAATTCTTATATACGATTTTCGAAAGAAAATTCTTTCGAAACTCGAACCGTGTATGGCCGGCCTTAGTCCGTTCGTAAGTCTGTTCGTTTTGAACATGATGACGTAAATGGGACTAAACAAGGAAGTTCAATAGCCCGTAGCCAATAGCTTCCCTTTGCGTCGTATTTGGTCCGTCGGACCAGCACACAGACGAACGATTTTCCCAATTTCAGTCCGTCGGAATAGAGTGCGTCGGATAGATTTGAAACATGTTTTATTTCTAGGTCCGTCTGATTTTTTTTCACGAAAAACGATCGGATTTGCCCCCCACACGATGGGATTGTCCGACGGACTGATCCCTTCGGACCTAGTCTGCCGGAAAGTCCAGTCGTGTGTACACGGCATAAGTCTCTGACCCGGAGCAAGCATGCTGTAAATAAGAATCAGAAAAGTCAGAATTCCTTATCTCTATACTTGTTCCGGGTCGCAGACTGAGACAGTATTGAAGCCAAAGCATCAGCATGACAGACAAGGAGAGTTTATCAGTGGCAGTCCCCATGATTCTCTCATGACAGATGCCCTTTGAATATAATAAATGTAATTCATTAACTGACATGATGATAACTTCTAGGTGTGTCTGGATTCCAGGGACAGTCCCGGGATTTAGAGGTTTGTCTCTGGAAATGTTGCTGATTTTAATATATTTTCTCTATTATGATTTGTATTACAGAGTCAGTTCACCTTCATGGTAATAGTAATCGGTGACGGGTATTTTATTCCTTATTTTCCTGTTTCTATCAATGTCTCTATCTGCCCGGAGTTAAGCTTTATATTAGAGAAGACACCCCGACATTCTCCTCCTCATTGCTTTCCTAATGCGGCGTACACACGGTCGGAATTTCCGATGGAAACAGTCCGATGGGAGCTTTTCATCGGATTTTCCGACCGCGTGTATGCCCAACGGTCTTTTTCTGTCGGAATTTCCGACGGACTTTGAATTGAGAACCTGTTCTCAATTTTTCCGACGGAAAACCTTTCTATCGGATTTTCCGATCGTGTGTAGGCAATTCCGACACGCAAAATTCCGACGCATGCTCGGAAACAATTTGACGCATGCTCGGAAGCATTAAACTTCCCTTTTATAGTGCTGTCGAACGTGTTTTATGCCGCTGTGTTATTGACCGTCGGAATTTGGTGTGATCGTGTGTAGGCAACACAGCTTGAGCGGAATTCCGTCGGAATTCCGTCGGAAAAACCGTCAGAGTTTTTTCCGACGAAAATTCCGATCGTGTGTACGCGGCATAAGATTTTGTTAGATTTTTTTTTCTCTGAATGTCTGAATGTTTTCTTCCTAAAGTCTCCATTTATATAGAGAGATGTTCTTTTATAGACATGTGCAGTGCCAAAAAATTTGTTCATTATCGTTTTCATTTCATTCGTTTTTGTTTTTTTCGTTTTTCGGGTCATTCGTTATGATTGCAATTCATACATTCGTAAATTTATACATTCATACATTCGTAAATTAGAAAATTCATATATTCGTAAATTCGTAAATTCGTAAATTAGAAAATTCGTAAATTTGGAAATTAGAAAATTCGAAATTAGAAAATTTGGAAATTAGAAAATTCGTAAAATTTGGAAATTAGAAAATTCGTAAATTTGGAAATTAGAAAATTCGTAAATTTGGAAATTAGAAAATCTGAAAAAGTAACTAACTATTAAATTAGGTATAGGTATTGTAATTTCCTTTCAAATTTGGCTGTTAGTGAACGTAACAAATACAAATTTATCCAAAGTTACGACTTATCCGAAATAACGAATGCCACATCTAAACAAATGGAAGGGAACAAATGAATAACTAATAATAATAAAACGTATTATTATTGTTATTTATTATATACGGCATTCGTTATTTCGGATAATTCGTAACTTGGGATAAATTTGTATTTGTTACGTTCACTAACAGACAAATTTGAAAGGAAATTACAATACTTATACAGGGGGTCCCCGGGTTACAAACAAGATAGGGACTGTAGGTTTGTTCTTAAGGTGAATCTGTTTGTAAGTCGGAACAGGTACATTTTTTAAGTGTAGCTTCAGCCAAAAAATCTATTCTTAAGTTTTTTAGATAACATAGAGAAGGGTTATCACCCCTGTAACATTTGTTTTGCTGCCTGTGCCCCTGTTCAGATGATTTCACCTCACCTTCTGTCCCAATGATAATTGGATTTTGAAAATTTGGGGTTGTTAGGGAAGCAGGGACTGGTGATAAAGCATCAGTGGAGACACCTTTTTCCCTAATTAATTCTTACAGGAGTGAATTTCCCTTCCTAGGGGTGGATTTCCTCTCACTTCCTGTTGTCTCCCTCCGTTTGTAAGTAGGAGTCGTTTGTAAGTCGGGGACCCCCTGTACCTAATTTATTAGTTAAGTTATTATTAGGTAATTATTATTTCAGATTTCCGAATTAACGAATTAATGAATGTACAAATTTACGAATTTACGAATGTAAAAATTTACGAATTTACGAATGTACAAATTTACGAATTTACGAATGTACAAATTTACAAATGTACAAATTTACGAATTTACGAATGTGATAATGTACGAATTTACAAATTTACTAATTTTTTAATATTCTAATTTACAATAATTCAGAAAAAAACATTAAACCCGAATTAACGAATTTGTCGAAATTCGTTAAAAAACGAATTTGGAACTAAACTAATTGCACATGTCTATTTATCATACAGTGATAGGAAGTGATGAGGATTTAGTGTTATTGGGGAACGGCTGGACTGAGGAGCTGCTAGAACTAGTATTGTCCATGTCTAAAGGGGTCCCGGGAATCTTTATTTCAAAGAAAATAATCCAGAAATAGATCTGCAGATCAGGGTCTGGATTGTGCTTGGCAGAAGAGCTGACAATCCACATCAGATTTCCCCCATGATAACCCCAGAGACATCTATCATCTGTTATAGTCATCCTGCCATCCACCAGAGGACCCGATTAGGAATGTTCATGTTTCTATTGGTCATGTTCTATTTCTATCACCGGAGTCATGTGATCAGTTCTGTCAATCATTTTTCTGATCTTTTATGTCCCAATCATGTCTAGTAATTAGAAGTGATTGTCAGGAATCGTATTGTATTGGAAGTGATTTCTTTATAATAAATGGAGAGAAGAGGGTATATTTGCATATACAAGAAGAGTGTGACTTTATATGAAGCACCTGGCAGCAAAGGAATAGTTGGATGAATAAAAAGGAATTTTATTTGTAGGACTAAATAATAACCATATATATTGCCGGTAAGATTGGTACAAGGTAACATACATATAATAATTAGACCATTTGACACAGTCAGTATATACATGTAATGCTATAATGGTATGCAATAAACAAAGTCAATAAAATTGATAGTACTTTCTTATGGTATAAACACATAAAATTCCTCAATTCACCTCAATATGGTTTGTGTAAAACGATAATTCAAAAAGTAGGATCTGCGGGACCTATGGCCTCACTGAACCTAGAGAATACAATTTTATGGTTGTGTAAGGAGTCTTAATGAATTGATAGAAACACTGCAACCAATAGCCCTACGCGTTTCGTGGCTATAATGCTGCTCGTCAGGAGCAGGCACGTGTGGTATCTATAAGAAATATTGTAAAAGTAAAAAGAGCACAAGGGATACCAAATGTAAGAAAAGACAAGGTTAGGGGTAGAGTGCACATCCTCCATAACCAAGGTTGACTTACTGAGGTTCGATTGTTGCTGACATGGTGGTAGGGTCCTGCATGCAGTCCGGGGAAATAGCTCCAACCGGGAGCTGAGGTGGACAACCCCCACGGATATGGAAGGGACGGCACCCGGGATAGGCACGGCAAACAAGGACATTCTGTGGTAAGGGGGGGACAACGTGGAAGGACAATGGAATGGGGGGGGGGGGGAGGAAGAGGAGGTTGGGGAGGGAAGAGAAGGAAAGGGATAGAGAAGGAGGGGATATGGGGGGAAAGAAGGAGACGGAAAAGGAGGTTGGAAGAAAAGGGGGGGGGGAAAGAGGGGGGGATGGGAAGAGAGGAAAGAATGGGGGAAGGGAGGACAACAGGAAGGACACATCAAGGGGAGAAAAGAACAAATGTGAGAAAATTGGAACTGATGTGAATGGTGATGGGAGGGATGGGAGTGAAAGTGACAAGAAGGTGATTGAAGAGTGAAAAAAACGGGGGAGGGGGGAGAAGCCATGAATAAAAAAATATATAAAATATATAAAATGATGAGGCCAAAAGGGGTGGTGGTGAATGTGGCAAATTTACCTTGTGAAAATGAGAGGCCTATGGAGAGGGAGCCAGAGCAGTGGGGAACAGCCAATTGATGTGAAGATCTGTGAGCAGAAAGCCCCGAATTCCGGCATCACCCAGGGGCCGCCCCTATATAGGCCAGCCGCAGGAGGGTCCACCAATGTCGCGCTGTACAGCGGGGGGAGAGGCATCTCAGGCACCCATGCACAAACAACTCCCCCATTATGCACAAGTGTGGCAAACACACCTGTGCGCGCCGGCGTCAAAGAGACGCCGCATGCACAGCATGATGTGTGCGACATTGACGCACAGTAGCGGCGCCCCTGTCACTCCCGACCATCAGGGATGAGGGAAGGGGAAAAAGAAAGGAGGCCTGGATACGTGTTTCGTGGCTATAATGGCGCTCGTCAGGAGCAGGCAGGTGTGGTATCTATAAGAAATATTGTAATGGTAAAAAGAGCACAAAGGATACCAAATGTAAGAAAAGACAAGGTTAGGGGTAGAGTGTACATCCTCCATAACCACAGTTGACTTACTGAGGTTTGATTGTTGCTGACATGGTGGTAGGGTCCTGCATGCAGTCCGGAAAATTATATATAAATCGAGATGAAGCATTTCCTCAGATTGGGTTGTGCTCACTATATAAACAGTAAAAAAGGGAGGACGGACCATATTGGCCCCATAAAGAATGAGGAAGGACATCTGGTTACAAAGGATGGGGAGATGGTGAAGGTATTGAATTTATTCTTCTCCTCGGTCTTTACAAGGGAATCGGGGGGCTTCAGTAACCAAAACTGCAGTGTTTATCCTCATGACACATCACAGGAAGCACCTCCATGGTTAACAGAGGACAGAATTAGAGATAGACTTGGAAAACTTAACATTAATAAGTCACCGGAACCAGATGGAAAATAAAAAGGTTGCGCTAAACTTTAAATATAACAATAATAAATCAATAATAAAAATTGTAAAATATGATTGTGAAGACCACACAGCAAATAATAACAAACGTGAATAGCAAAATGAAATGACTCAAAAAAAAGTCCAGAGATAGTTCTGTGAACAGAAGGCAAGAAATCCAAATCGAGGTGCACTGTGATGTGACAATCCAAATGGCAATGGTGACGGCAGAAAATAAGGTGACTGTAATGCTAGCAATCCCACCACCGTCTGTAATGCCTGCTTACCAGCTTCCAGAGAATGCAAGCCTGTGGCTATTGCCCAGCCAGGGCCTTTTCCTCACGGTTCCTGGACCGATCACGTCGTCCAATGTGTGGAGGTCCCGTTAGGTCTGCTGGGCTATAGGCTCCAAGTTCCTTCCACCAATGGCTAAAGCTCTTAATATTCCACCGTGGGTATGATGGGGGCTCGTATATGAAAATAAAAGTGCCAGAGACGGACCATCGGTAAAACCCTAGTGGGCTGTTTATTAAAACTAATACACAACAAGTGTGCATACAAACATTTAAAAAGAATGGGTAAAAATTGCGGCCGGCCGGCTGCAGTACAAACGCCCATGCTGTACGACGGGACGTTGCGCGCGGTGACGTCAGCACGTCGCTCCTCCTACACGTTTCGGCACACTTCTGACGTACTCATGGGGGCACCCATGGAAGCTGCCCCCATCATACCCACGGTGAGCATTACAGTCACCTTATTTTCTGCCGTCCCCATTGTCATTTGGATTGTCACATCACAGTGCACCTCGATTTGGATTTCTTGCCTTCTGTTCACAGAACTATCTCTGGACTTTTTTTTGAGTTATTTCATTTTGCTATTCACGTTTGTTATTGTTTGCTGTGTGATCTTCACAATCATTTTTTACAATTTTTATTATTGATTTATTATTGTTATATTTAAAGTTTAGCGCAACCTTTTTATTTTCCATACATGTTTGTCTAATAATCGCACTTGGTGTTGCTGCTATAGGTTTTTCCTTTTTTTTTAGGTATTGTCCAGCGCAGTTTTTTCCTAGAAAAACCCAAAACCAGATGGCTTGCACCCGAGGGTCCTTAGGGAACTCAGTCAAGTAATTGCCAGACCATTGTTCCTAATTTTTACAGACAGTCTACTGACTGGAATGGTACCAGCTGATTGGAGAAAAGATAATGTAGCACCAATATTTTAAAAAGGGCCAAAATACATCCCTGGGAATTACAGACCAGTTAGCCTAACATCAATAGTATTGAGTTGTGTTGTGCTCACTATGTGAGAAGTTCTAGAACCCCAAAGACCTGTGACACCGGGGTTACTGTGTATATTCAGGATGAGCCCCGCCACTGCACACTGCGTGATCTGAGCCAGAAGAAGCCCCGCCCACATCCACCAATGGGGGTCAGTATAGAGGCTGATAGGGGGAGGGGCCGGAGGATGACACTCCTACTCAGGGACTTCTGTAGCTCACAGATGGACATGACCTAAAATGATGGAGGTCTACTGATGTCTTTATTATTTCAGGAAAGAAGCTGAAAAACAAAGAAACTTAGATATTGGAATGGAGTCATTCTACTATGATGGGTCTGAAGTCATTTCCCATGATCCTCGGAGAGAGTATTACAGGGGATAGGTCAGGTACTCCGCTCCAGAAGAAATGATTACACCATATTGGTCAGAATCTCCCGGTCATTGTCCAGCCAGCACTAATACATGAGAGCTGGAATATGATTAGTTACTAAGGGCAACACAGACACTTTCCTCTCAGATACATTTTAGGGCAGTGTTTCTCAACCGGGGTTCTGCGGCAAGAAGTCCCCAGGGGTTCCGCGGCAATCTACCTGTCAATCACAGACAACTGATGGGTAGATAAGGTCTCCTTTAACACAGGCAGAGTAGCGCAGGAAGCATCTGTAATAAGTTCTCTTTCATATCACGCTGCTCCCCGCCGGCCCCTCCTTAACTCCCGTCCACCCCAACAGCTTGTGACTTCACCTGGTATAGACGAGAAGAGAGGAGGGGCCAATGGGGAGCAGCGCTATATGAAAGAGAAGACTTATTTCAGCTGCTTCCCACACTACTCTGCATTTGAAATGGCTACAACAGTGTACCGGTGTGCCCCATGCCCTGCTGTGAGTGTGAGTCTCATGCCCTGTGATGTGCCCCATGCCCTGTTATGTGCCCTTGCCTTGTGATGTGCCCCATGCCCTGTGATGTGCCCCATGCCCTGTGATGTGCCCCATGCCCAGTGATGTGCCCCGTGCCCAGTGATGTGTCCCATGCCCAGTGATGTGCCCCGTGTCCTGTGATGTGCCCCGTGCCCTGTGATGTGCCCCATGTCCTGTGATGTGCCTCATGCCCTGTGATGTGCCCCATGCCATTTGATGTGCCTCATGCCCTGTTATGTGCCTCATACCGTGAGATATGCCCTGTGATGTGCCTCATGCCCTGTGATTTGTCCCATGCCCTGTGATGTGCCCCATGCCCTGTGATGTGCCTTGCGATGTGCCCCATGCCATGTGATGTGCACCATGCCCTATGATGGGCCCTGTGATGTGCACCATACCCTGTCATGTGCCCCATGCCCTGTCATGTGCCCTGCGATGTGCCCCACGCCCTGCCACGTGCTCTGCGCCCCATGCCCTGCGATGAGGCATGTGATGTGCCCCATGCCCTGCAATGTTCCCCATGCCCTGTGATGTGCCCCATGCCCTGCCATGTGCCTTGTGATGTGCCCTATGCCATGTGATGTGCCCCATGCCTTGTGATGTGCACCATGCCCTGTCATGTGCTCTGTGATGTGCCCCATGCCCTGTCATGTGCCCTGCGATTTGCCCCATGCCCTACCATGTGCCCCATGCCATGTGCCCTGTGATGTGCCCAATCCCCTGTCATGTGCCCTGTGATGTGCCCCATGCCCTGTCATGTGCCCTGCGATGTGCCCCATGCCCTGCCATGTGCTCTGCGTTGTGCCCCAATGCTCTGTGAGGTGCCCCATGCCCTGCAATGTGCCCTATGCCCTGTGATGTGTCCCATGCCCTGCCATTTGTCCTGTGATATGCCCCATGCCCTGCCATGTGCCCTGCCATGTGCCCCATGCCCTGCCATGTGCCCCATGCCATGTGCCCTGTGATGTGCCCAATCCCCTGCCATGTGCCCTGTGATGTGCCCAATGCCCTGCCATGTGCCAAGTGATGTCCCCAATAACTTGCCCTGTGATGTGCCAATGCCCTGCCGTGTGCCTGTGATGTGCCCTATGCCCTGCCATGTGTCTGTAATGTGCTCTGCCATGTGCCCCATGCCCTGTCATGTGTTGGTGTGAGCTCCATAATCTGCCATGTGCCCTGCTGTGAGCCCTGTAAAATGCACTGTGTCTTGCTGTGTGCCCCATAATGTGCCCTATGTCCTGCTGTGTGCCCCATGTTCTGCTGTATGCCCCATGATGTGCCCCATGTCCTACTGTGTGCCCTTTGATGTGCCCCATGTTCTTCTGTGTGTCCCTTGATGTGTCCTGCTGCGTGTCCCTTAATGTGCCCTGTCCCCTGCTGTGAGCCCTGTAATGTGCCATGTGCCCCATGCCCTGCTGTGAGCCCTGTAATGTGCCATGTGCTCCATGCCCTTCTGTGAGCCCTGTAATGTGCCCTGCTGTGTGTCCCTTGATGTGCCCCATGTTCTGCTGTGTGTCCCATGTTCTGCTGTGTGCCCCATGATGTTCCCCATTTTCTACTGTGCACTCCATGTTCTGCTGTGTGTCCTTATTATGTTCCCAATGTTCTGCTGTGTGTCCTTATTATGTTCCCCATGTTCTGCTGTGTGCCCCATGGTGTGCCCAATGCTCTGCTGTGAGTCCTGTAATGTTCCCTGTACTCTGCTGTAAGCCCCTTGTGCCCCATGTTCTGCTGTGTGCCCCATGATGTGCCCCATGTTCTGCTGTGTGCCCCATAATGTGCCCTGCTGCCCCCATGTAATGTGCCCTGCTGTCCCTCCCTCCCTGTATTGTGTCCTGACCTCCTGTGCTCTGCCCTGCTGCCCCCTGTACACTGCTTATCTCCAGTTAAACCCAGAATTGAGCATCTGTGCAGAAAATAAAGCTGTAGATCTGGACATTATTTCAGGGGTTCCCAGAGATCTCATACTTTTTGCCAGGGGTTCCCAGACGGTAAAAAAGGTTGAGAAACACTGTTTTAGGGTTTGCGAACAATTTATATCAGTTTGATTTGTGAAAAATGGGGTTCAATAGATGATCTGCACTTGTTTAGAGGATTGGTATTGAATCCTTAATTGTCTAATGAGTGTTGGACTCCGAGGCCTGAACTGTGACTGAATGGAGTGGGGTTGTCTTCTCTGTCCATGTGATGTACAATTTCTTATTCTTATTCTCAATTCATTTATTGAAACTAGAGAAATATAATTCAGTTTTCTGTTGTATCTCCTCCTGATGATTAAATCACACCCATATATGAAAAAAAGAAATATAAAATTGAATATAAACAAGAGTCCAATGTGATATAAATGATCCAAAATCGATCAGCAGTGGGTGTTAAAATTCATAATAGATGGTATCCAGTGATATGCTCCACCAAGTGACGTCACCAACGCTTAGTCAAGGTGTGCCCTTACCCGCATGGTGGACCCTCTAATTATGGAAGGTCAAACGCGCTCATGATATGTCTGCTGGTAAGGCGTCTGAAGGATAAATGGCGCAGGCAGTCCAAGTCTCTCCAGCCGTTTCTCCCACACTAGGAAAAAACCATCATGGAAACCCGGCAGTACCCAAAAATAAAAACAAAGGACCTCCAATAGTGTAAAACCTTAATGGTATTGATTGGCAGATCAACAGAGGAACTCTGAAGCTCATAAGATAAAAATTCTGCAGCAAAATCTGTAGCTAAAAAGCTCACAAAGAGTAAAAAATTTGCGGTGGAATAGGTTGGTGTCTCCTTACCCGACCGGTTTCGTCACAATTAGGGATGAGCCGAACACCCCCGGGTTCGGTTCGCACCAGAACCCACGAACGGACCTAAAGTTCGTGCGAACATTAGAACCCTATTAATTACAATGGACGCGAACCTTCGAAATCAAAAGTGATTTTAAAGGCTAATATGCATGTTATTGTCATAAAAAGTGTTTGGGGACATGTATCAAGGCAAATTTTTTTTTTTTAAATGGCCGTTTTTTCAGGAGCAGTGATTTTAATAATGCTTAATGTGAAACAATAAAAGTGTAATATTCCTTTAAATTTCGTACCTGGGGGGTGTCTATAGTATGCCTGTGAAGGGGCGCATGTTTCCCGCGCTCAGAACTGTCCCTGCACAAAGTGTCATTTTTGCAGGAAAAAAAGCTATTTAAAATCACTCGCGGCTAATGAATAGTCAGCTCCCGTAATATAGAAAACAGTCATTCATTGAAAGTCATTGATAAAAAAAAAGTCATTGATAAAAAAAAAAAAAGCGTGGGGGTCCCCCCAAATTCAATTACCAGGCCCTTCAGGTCTGCTATGGATATTAAGGGGAACCCTGAGTCAAATTTAAAAAAAAAAATGATGTAGGGGTCCCCCTAAATATCCATCCCAGACCCTTCAGGTCTTGGATGGATTTTAAGGGGAACCCGGGCAAAAAAAATAAATAAAATGGCGTGGGGTCCCCCTCAAAATCCATACCAGACCCTTATCCGAGCACGCAACCTGGCAGGCTGCAGGAAAAGAGGGGGGGACGAGAGCGGCCCCTCCTCCCTCCTGAAGCGTACCAGGCCACATGCCCTCAACATTGGGAGGGTGCTTTGGGGGTCTGTGACCCCTCAAAGCACCTTGTCCCCATGTTGATGAGGACAAGGGCCTCTTTCCCACAACCCTGGCCATTGGTTGTGGGGGGTCTGCGGGCGGGGGGCTTATCGGAATCTGGAAGCCCCCTTTAACAAGGGGACCCCCAGATCCCGCCCCCCCTGTGTGAAATGGTAAGGGGGTACTTTTGTACCCCTACCATTTCACCAAAAAAGTGACAAAAATTGTAAAAATGACAGGAGACGGTCTTTGACAATTCCTTTATTAAAATCTTCTTTCATCTTCTGGTCTTCTTCCTTCTTCCTTTCTTCATCCTTCGGTTTCTTCATCTTCTCCTTCCGGCATCTTCTTCCATCTTCTTCTTCCTCCGATCTGCTTCTTCTTGCTCTGGTCTTCTCGTCCGGCATCTTCTTCTATGGCGTCGGCGTCTCTTCTTGGGCAATCCGCGCAATGGGAGTCTCCCGCTGTGTGAGGCTTCACTGCGTCTGACAGGTCTTTTATAACGAAGGGCGGGGCCACCTGGTGACCCCTCCCCCTCTGACGTCATGGGGAAAGCCATAGGGAAGTCCCAATGACGTCCCTGTGCATAAGAGGGGGCGGGGCCACCTGGTGGCCCCGCCCTCCGTTATAAAAGACCTGTCAGACGCAGCGAAGCCTTACACAGCGCGGATGGCCCAAGAAGAGACGCCGACGCCATGGAAGAAGATGCCGGACGAGAAGACCAGAGCAAGAAGAAGCGGATCGGAGAAAGAAGAAGATGGAAGAAGATGCCGGAAAGAGAAGATGAAGAAACCGAAGGATAAAGAAAGGAAGAAGAAAGAAGACCAGAAGAAAGAAGATGAAAGAAGATTTCAATAAAAGGAATTGTCAAAGACCGTCTCCTGTCATTTTTACCATTTTTGTCACTTTTTTGGTGAAATGGTAGAGGTACTTTGTACCCCCTTACCATTTCACACAGGGGGGGCCGGGATATGGGGGTCCCCTTGTTAAAGGGGGCTTCCAGATTCCGATAAGCCCCCTGCCCGCAGACCCCCACAACCAATGGCCAGGGTTGTGGGGAAGAGGCCCTTGTCCTCATCAACATGGGGACAAGGTGCTTTGAGGGGTCACAGACCCCCAAAGCACCCTCCCAATGTTAAGGGTATGTGGCCTTGTACGGTTCATGAGGGAGGGGGGGGCGCTCTCGTCCCCCCTCTTTCCCTGCGGCCTGCCAGGTTGCGTGCCCGGATAAGGGTCTGGTATGGATTTTGAGGGGGACCCCACGCCATTTTTTTTGGGCCAAGGTTCCCCTTAAAATCCATCCCAGACCTGAAGGGTCTGGTATGGATATTTAGGGGGACCCCTACGTAATTATTTTTCTAAATTTGATGCAGGGTTCCCCTTAATATCCATAGCAGACCTGAAGGGCCTGGTAATTGAACCCCCACGCTTTTTTATTTTTTTTAATCAATGACTTTTTTTTTTTATCAATGACTTTCAATGAATGACTGTTCTCTGTGTTACGGGAACCGGCAATTCATTAGCCGCAGATGTCTGCCTTAGATGACACAACAGGCCAGAAGGATAAAGGTGGTTTAATGTGATACTGCAATGCTGTACTAACAGCACGCACACAATAATCCCCAGAATCACAGCAGATAATGTCAGCAGTCCGCAGCACTCAGCAGAATTGATCACAGCACAGATAATGTCAGCAGCACTGCAGAATGGATCACAGCAGATAATGTCACTAACGCCGGAACACACTACACGAGGCCGCCGGCGCGGCGGCCTTATATAATGTGATTGATCGCCCCCCTTTTCCCACAAATAGAGCTTTCTTTTGGTTGTATTAAACCATGTAAAATTTAAACAATTTTAAATGACATTGGTGTCGATCCCGCATACGGTGAATTCATGACTACCTTACTTGAATTCATATTAGAGCATAATGCTTTTACCTTCAATGACTCCCACTACCTCCAGGTGCAGGGGGTAGCGATGGGGACTTGCTGTGCCCCATCCTACGCCAACCTGTACCTGGGGGAGTGGGAGAAAACGGTCCTAGACGATGAAGACTTGTCGATGTACACGGACCACATCCTGGGGTGGTACCGGTACATCGACGACATCTTCATCGTCTGGGACGGTCCAGTGGATCTGTTACAACAATGCCTATCTAGGATGAATAGGAATGAATTCAACTTGAATTTTACTATGTCATACAGTTACACCAATATTGCGTTCTTAGATGTAGAAGTCTATAAGGGTGAGGAAGGTAAATTACTTACTAAACTTTATAGAAAACCAACAGCTGGGAATGCAATTTTGCATGCGACCAGCTTCCATCCAAAACCCTTACTAAACTCTATACCATACGGTCAATTCTTGAGAATCAGACGAAATTGTGCGGACGATAACATCTTTAAACAAGAGGCCGATAATCTCCGTGACCGTCTCCTGGAAAGGGGATACTCGCATGCCTCATTGAAAAGGGCTTTTCAACAGGCCTGCATACGCAGTAGGGATCATCTCCTACACTCAAAAAAATCCAAAGATGACATTAACCCTTTGAGAATCATATCTAGATTTGGAAATCAGGAACAGCAAGTTAGAAAAATAGTACATAAATACTGGCACCTTCTAACCGAGGACCCCACTCTAGGCCCATATGTTACAGAAAAACCTTTATTTACATTCAGGAGAACTTCCTCCCTGAGAGATCAAATAACTAGCAGTGAATATAATGCCAACACTAAGATACACTGCAAATATAAAGGTACCTATATGTGTGGGTCATGCAAATATTGCAAATATATGTGGGTGGAGAAGAATCCCAAATTACCAGATGGCCAAATATTTAAGGCTAGACATTTTGGTAACTGCAGAACGTTGGGAGTCGTCTATCTATTACAATGCGAGTGTTCCTGTTTCTATATAGGGAAAACTAAGCTGGAGTTCTGGAAAAGGGCCTACAGACACATTCACAGCATGAAAACATGTGATCCAGATCTTCCTCTTGGGAGACACACCACTACTATACATGCGGGTAAATTTCCAAACATTAAATTCCTTATTCTAGATCGTGTCCATCCTAATCCAAGAGGAGGAGATTGGAATAAATCTCTCCTCCAATTGGAAGCACGATGGATTTTCAAGCTTAGGGCAACCCACACTCCAGGCCTCAACGAGGCAATCTGGTTTAAACCATTTCTAGAAGGTTTTTCCTCTGGTGGGATGGAAAAATAAACACTCCCACCACCCCTTTGAAAATCATACTGTAACCATCTCCCTCCCCTTTGGCTCTAGATGTTCCCTAGTACAATCTGGGACTATATACATAAACCCTGCATTTATAAATGCTGTGAATGTGACTCTGGGCCCTTTTTTAGGGACAATATAACCACTACAGCCTGGTACTCCATTATGCTGCTTTTCTCGATTCTGTATGTTATATATAATTTTGAGAACATATAATGTATCTTTTGGAGACACATGTCTCCCCCTCTTTTGGAATAACTATTGAAATTATTCTAATTTATGGCATCGAGTTGTTCTTTAAATTTAGGAATGAACAAACAAAAGCAATGTATAATGACTCACTATACGTTTCTGCGTTATTACCATATGATGTTACGTCTTAAATATATAGATCTTGAGGCAACAATATGTCTATATATATGCTAGTCGACACAGTCTATCCATTTAACTGCCTCCTTTGGAATTATTATATATTTTTTATATCTATGGGAATTCTTAGGCAACAATATGTCTGTACATGTTATTCTGTCATGATTCACCCATATAATTGCGGTAGTACACTATGGTGTTATGCTTTAAATCTATATAGACCTTGATGTAACAATATGTGTACATATGTTAGCTGCCATAGTCTACTTATATAACTGCTCTTTTGACATTTATTTTCCAGATCTTTATCTTGAGGTAATAATATGTCCGCATATGTTACTGTGTCACGATTTATCTGTATAAATTGCCCCTTTTTATACCTCCCGTCCTCCCTTTGTCTGTTCTTTTCCCTCTGTACTTTGGAATTGCTGTGAAATGCCTGGCGGAAGGAGCTTCCAATGACGTCAACTCCTTACTTTTTGATATATACCTGGTAGTGATTGGAGACGAGGGGCTGTCTAGTGAGCCGCCCGGCACGCCCAGCCGCCCGCCCACTCTTTGGAATGGACGGAGCGGCATACTGGGGATCCCCGACGTCAATGCTTGGCGACGGGACCCCATATTGCTTCACCTGGCGAGCACACGCTGCTCGCCGTTGAAGCTTGACGTGCCGGCGGGAGCTGTGGGCGTGCCCGGGTCACAATGCGCACCATCGATTGGTGCGCGTGACCCGGATGCGCGCGCAGCACTCGGGGGGCCGAGCTAGGATGGCGCTGTTACATTCCCCTGCCATTCCGCAATCAGCTGTATTGTTAACAGCTGATTGCCAGGCGGGGAATTGGATTTAAATAGACCGGCCGTCTCACTCAGCAGATTGCAGTTGTCAATCTGAGGAGGAGACGAGCGGACCTGAAGTGATTGGGTGGGTAAATAAAAGTTTCTTTGCCTTTCAATTTTTCTTTAAAATTTGGATTTTAACAACTATAGAATGCCCTTAAACTTCACTGTCGGGCTGTTTTTACTGTTGGTATACACATATCTCATTTGGTATCACAATCCCTGCTGGGTTATGAACCAATTGTTGAGGATCTGTTACTATGCTCTGCATTGGCTATTAGATTGTGGCTCACAGGCCCCTTGCTATTTAATAGAATTTCCTCTATCTTCCTCTCTATGGAAAATCACTGGAATGCAAATTGGGACATATATTGATAAATAAGGTAACCAATCACTCCACCTAAATATTTTGGATGTGGTGAATAAATGGTTTCTTTGTAAAAAAAACACATAAAAGTATACATATAATATATCTACCAACACTTTTTATATATACAAATATAAATACAACGAAAATATAGTTATATCCCTCAGCCACAATCTAACTCTGTATAGCCCTATATGTGGGAATCTCTTTCCTTTCAGGGGGGTTATTCGCTGGTGACTATGGTTTTTTTACCCTGGACATCTTTGATTAATTCTCTTCCCAGATCCATTGAACCATCTATGACACCAAAACTATCAGCTTAAACCGACGAAGATTTATTTAGAAACACAGTATACAGGTCTGTGAAAAATATATGCAACATCCCTTGAGTGGCTTTTTTATTTTATTTTATTATATTTTGGATCTAATTTACCCCCTTTGTACAAATACTTACAAATGTTTTGATTTATCAGGGTCACCATACCCGACCTCAGTGTGTCTCACAGACGCCCCTTATCGCTATCACGCCAGGACAATTAGTCCAGGGACTTTAATCACCGGAGATACAGATACAAATCCCGGTGAGCCACCAAAACCAATATATGGATACAAGCTCTTGATTGAATTACACTCTAAGAGTCCAGAACAGGAAGCTCCTCCTCCCAGTCATTGTTTTTAATCATATTTTTGGAAACGGTATGTAAATCTATTACGTCTATATGTGTACTTATATGCAAAAAACTGTTCTGTTTTGTTTTGTGAATATCATTACAATTATTGAGGTTCACTTTTTTGATAATTTGCTTTACTATAATATCTTCTAGATATTAAGATTGGTGTGCTCCTACCTCTGAAGAAGGAGGAAAAATTTGTTTAAATAAACCTCCGAAACGCGTCAGGTTTGAGTCAACGCCCACAATTTATATCGATGTAACACATCTTTTTATCTAATTCTGTTCAAATATTTCAATAGGTGTTTTATTGCAATATTGTCAAAACAATTTTCCTCTTCTTTTTATATATAATGCTGTAATAAATATTTTTCGAATACATATTATCTTATGTTTTGTCTGGGGTCACAATTTGAGCATGCCTTAAAAGTCCAAGCCCTTAGGGGAACCTCCACTTTTTTCATTTATATATAGGATGTGGCATGCCATGCAAAATTCCCCTCTCTATTCATATGTGTCCAGTGCCAAGCCTATAACTTTCTTTTCCCACAAATAGAGCTTTCTTTTGTTGGTATTTGATCACCTCTGGGGTTTTTATTTTTTGTTAAAGATGGAAAATCTTATGTAATTAAACGTGTATAATAACAATGAAAAATAGGAGCAGAGCCCATCCACATATTTACCCCACATTGCGCGCAATCAGACTGTTAAGACCACAAAGGCCGATGTCTTTCCGCTCTTGCCCTTTAATTACCTTACGGGGGAACCCTGCCTTTCCCCCAGGGAACTCTAATGACTTCCTACGTCAGGAATGACCATTCGAGGATGTGCTCGCACTCCAATTCTACGCCAATGGAAAACCCCTGACCTACGAATATGTAAAGTCCATAACCAGGACGTCCACCTTCTCGTTCTGGACTTACAGGCAAATCCATAATTTTCTTACCTCTCACCCTGACCAGACAGACTGGACACGACAACTCACACCCTTTGAATCTCTATGCCATCGTAAATTACCACAGAGGCTTAATCTCTCTTCTATACACTCTCCTCTTGGAGACCCCGACTCAGACTCCCACCCCGGCCAAAATCTCCTGGAATAAAGATTTCCAACAGCCTCTGTCAATGGAGGACTGGAACACTATCTATGATTACGCACACAAAGGCTCAATGAACGCGGCCACCCAAGAAAATGGATACAAGGTGATCACAAAGTAGTACAGAACCCCAGCCTTGCTCCACAAATTCTCACCCAATATCCCGAACACATGCTGGCGCTGCGACCGAGAGGTGGGCACTATGATCCATGTTTGGTGGGACTGCACAAAGATCCAGCCCTTTTGGAAAGAGGTCCACAACCTCATCTCACACATTACCACCTACACTCTGGATTATACTCCACAACAATACCTCCTACATCATACCTTACTCTCCAAAAAGGATTATTTCAAATCCTTAGCCATGCACATGGTGAACGCAGCAAGACTCTGCATACCTAGACACTGGCGTTCTACTGATACTCCAACAATCAGGGAATGGTTTGCTCGTATATCCTCCATAATGGAGCTGGAGGAACTGATCTTCACTTCGCAAGAAAGAATGCACAAATTTTCAATCACCTGGGCCTGTTGGTCTCACTTTGTGACAACCGACCGGTATCGCTCATACGCCCCTTAGGGCCGGCAAGCGCCTGTAAAATAATCCTTCCTTTTGAGCGGGGGGGAAGGCAGGTGCGGACCCACCAGTAACCCCCCACCCCCCCCCCCGACCTTCCCCTGATTCCCCCATCCCCTCTTCCCCCCCTTATTGAATCTCTTTCTACCCCCTCCTTCTCTCCCTCCTCCTCCCTCTTTACCCCTCTAGAAGGATACCCAAACTCTGTAATAGGACAACACACCACTTCCCCATTAATTAACAGGATTTACTTCTCACATCTCCCCCCCGACCACCGACGGGGGGGGGGGGGGGGCAGGGGGGAGGGGACAATTGAAATCTATGAGCCTCCACCCACTGACGCTAAATTAGCTCTATACCTCTTGAATGTAACTATTTACCTTTGTTAAGTCTCTCTTGCTATAAAATGACATTGGTATCCTTCATGACACGTTTTTTTTACGTCTTGTTTTGATCCATAACGATAACCTTGTTTTGCTTGTTATGTTTTATCTTATATACTTTCAATAAAAACTTTATGGAAAAAAAAAAAGAAAAATAGGAGCAGCACGTTGTAATGCAAGTAAATGTGTAATAATTACATTGAACATTGAAACATGTTTCAAATCTTTCCGACGGCACAATGCAAGGGCGTGGCCTGAAGCCGCATGGAGTAGGACGCACGGGGTGAGAGCTCCGGCTGCACGCTATCCTTTCTTTTATCCTTTGGGACTAAAATCACCAGCTTTCCCGGTATAGACCTCCGGCTCCGCCGCAGGAACACCCTACACCCATGTCTCCGCCGAAGAGGGCCCAGAGTGCCATAGCCAGGCTCAACAAATACCGTGCAGACGAGCCGGATCCCGCGGAGGAAAATGGCGCCACCTCACAGACAGAGGAGGAGGCCCCGCCAACTGGAGACACAGCCCGTATCCTCGAGGCTGTCTCCCTCTGCCAAACCACCCTCACTACCAGAATTGAGGAGGTCAAGGTGGACATCTCTCTTATCCGCCAGGATATGCACAAACTTCGCGATAGAGTCACCGAGACAGAACGCAGGATCGGGCAGACAGAGGATGACATCCACCCACTGCAGATCACAACGGAGCAGCTGCAACATCAACTGAATGTCGTCCTGAGCAAGCAGGACGACATGGAAAACAGGCTCCGCAGGTGCAACCTCCGTTTCGTAGGACTGCCTGAGCGGTCGGAGGGTGCCGACCCCCCCACTTTTCTTGAGCGCCTGCTTGTAACTAATTTTGGAAGAGAGGCCTTCTCCTCCACCTTCGTGGTAGAACGTGCGCACCGCCTAGCCTCAAGACCACCGCCACCTGGAGCCCCACCACGCACATTCATCGCGAAGCTGCTCAATTACCGGGACCGAGACACGATCCTCCGCCTCACCCGCGAGAAGGGCAACATACCCTTCGGAGACAAACACATTGCAGTCTTCCCGGATTTCTCCGCCGAGGTCCAGAAGAAGAGAGCCCGGTTCTCTGAGGCCAAGCGTCAGCTCCGGAACCAACATCTTCCCTACGCCATGCTGTTCCCCGCAAAGCTGCGAGTCACACGAGACGGCAAAGCTCACTTTTTTGAAGATCCGGCGGCAGTGCTGGCGTGGCTAGAACAGCGAGCTGGGGATCCCCAGGCGCCATCATAGAAGTGCACTCCTGCCCTATTACTCCAGAATCGGACCTCGTTCAGTACCTCTAAACGGAACCGTGAGTAGGCCCTGAAATTATGTACCCCCTACCTGAACCCCCAAAGCCGCCTGGCACGGCACCCCTGTGATTGTCCTCCCATGACTTATCTCCCTGATGCGGGCCGCTGGCACCTACCCACCGGGCCGTACAACTGCCAACATCTCTTGCCCCTACAGACCCACTTAACTTTTTGTGCAACCACGCTCCCGGACCACCCTTCCCCCACTGTGGTCCTTGAATGCTAGCTCCACTAGCATTGCTGTGCAGCTCAGTTAACACTTGGTCGCCCCCAAAGCCACCTGAGAATGCACTGGATTCTTCACCACCAGATCCCTCTTTTGCTTCATACAAGCAACAATGCTTCTCACCTTATCCACAAGATATGTTTCCCTGGCCAGCCTCAGCCCCCACTGCTGTGGAGGGCTGTTTCGAGTTGTTTGCGCCAAGCTGGTCCAGAGTAGGCGAAGTTCTCATACACCCTACAGCTACAAGCTGTCAATGTTTTGTCCTTTTTTGTTTTTCTGTTTATATGCTTACACATGTTTTTATGAGTTTACTGTGCTACAGATCTATTATATTGCACCATCTGACAATTGGTACTGAACAACTATTATTTCTATGTGTGGGGGCCTTCGTGCCTTTCTGTCCGCCCTCCGGAGGGGGTCGCTGTGGAAAATCTGCGGGCGTCCCCTCTCCGGACCAGAGGACGGGGAGAGTATACTGTCCCGACATCTTGTCACAATTAACTATGTTGATAGAGTGTACAACAACTTACCCTGCACTATATATGCTGGAAGTGATGGGATGGCGGCCCTTAAACTGATTACATGGAATGTGAGGGGGGTGAGGGCTAGGCCCAAACGATTGGCGGTCCTCTCTCACCTCAAGCAAATGCGGGCGGACATCTCCGTACTGGTGGAGACCCACATGACCGGCCAGCTACAGATGTCCCTAAAGAAACCGTGGGTGGGGTGGCTTTACCAAGCCCCCCATACAAACAATTCTAGGGGAGTCGCCATCCTCATTGCTAAAACTGTATTGTTCCAACTACACACGCTACGCGCGGACCAACAGGGTAGGTTCCTATTTTTGCACGCTACTGTGGGGGGACTTGAGCTTCTGGTAATGGCATTCTATGTTCCTCCACCCTTTCAATTTGCAGCCCTACAGGAGGGCATAAACTTTATGACACAACACCCCACAGTGCCAGCTATCTGGCTGGGGGACTTTAACGCTGTCATTGACTCCCACCTAGACAGACTCCACGGGGACTCTGCCCCGCCGACTCAGCCCACTCTAACCAGGTTTGGCAGGTTCCTTGCGGAATTCGCTATGACCGACACATGGAGGCAGAAAAACCCCCACAAACAGGCATACTCATGCTTCACTCCCTCCCAGACAGCTATGTCACGTATAGATATGATCCTTCTATCCTCCACCCTCACGCCTCATTTACTAGATGCAGGGTTCAGCACTAGGGTCCTATCGGACCATTCGCCATACTGGATCAAGCTCCGCTTGCCATCCACTATCCCAGCCCGACCCTGGAAACTGAACCCCTTCTGGCTCACGGTACTCACTGACCTGGAGGCCGTTGAACTCGAGTGGGCTCATTTCTTTCGGACAAACGCCAACACGGCCCCAATGGGAACGATATGGGAGACCTTCAAGATACATGCTCGTGCGATCCTCACTAATCGCATAAACAGACACAAAAATTCCTCGAAATTTGCCTTGCAACAAGCCGAGGAGGCGTTGGATTCGCTAGAGCAGGTTTTTCTGGCTAATCCAACGGCCTCAAACTCAGCTAAATTGCGCCTACAGTCCAGACTCACGGACAACCTACACTTTGAAAAGGCTAAAAAAGGTATCTTCTTTAGCAAACAAAGGACGTACGAGCATGGTGAGAGGGCAGGAAAACTCTTAGCATATATGGCCCACTTAGACCACAGCCCCCCAGTGGTTGTGCAACTAGCGACGAGCGACGGATCCATCCTGACAGACCCCACTGAAGTGGCCCAAGAGTTCCGACGCTTCTATGCCAACCTGTACACCTCGACCTCTAGCCGACCACTGAATGAGCTTCAAGATCTTTTGCAGGATATTGACTTCCCCACCCTCACGGACCCTCAAATAGAAATCCTAGACGCCCCTATCACGGAAGAATGTATAGCGGAAGCTTTAGCAAACCTGTCACCGTCCAAAGCCCCGGGCTCCGATGGCCTCCCACTGGAGTTCTACACCCAATTCCGTGAGACCCTCGTTCCTAAACTAGCCGCTCTCTATAAACACATCTTTGAGACCAGCACCCTACCACACACAATGAAGGAAGCCCTAGTTGTCCTGATCCCGAAACCCGGTAAGGACCCCCTATACCCAGAGTCATACCGCCCCATTTCCCTGATACAACTGGACATAAAAATCCTAGCCAAAGTACTTGCCCTCAGGTTGAACAAAGTAATATCCAGCCTTATTCATCCCGACCAAACGGGCTTCATGCCTAACAAGAACACTGCCTTCAATCTTAGAAGGCTGTTCATGAATCTCCAGGCCACCCACGATAACGTTGGGACGAGAGTTGTGGTCAGCCTTGACGCCGCCAAGGCGTTCGACTCGGTGGAGTGGGGATACCTATGGGAGTGCCTGACGAGATTTAGATTCGGCCCAAAGTTTATAAAATGGCTCCAACTCCTATACCAAGCCCCCACTGCAAGAATCCAGGTAAACGGCCAAGTATCCTCATCCTTCCCCCTGACCCGAGGGACTCGACAGGGGTGCCCAATCTCACCCATGCTCTATGCACTGGCGGTGGAACCACTTGCCATAGCCATTAGAGCTCACCCAAATATTCACGGACTACACAAGGGTCCGGTGACAGAAGTCCTCAGCTTATATGCCGATGACATGTTACTATATTTAGAAGATGCAGGCCCCTCACTTACGGCAGCCCTCCACCTCATCAGCGAGTTCGGATCCTTCTCTGGGTTACAGATTAACTGGTCCAAGTCCCAAATCCTACCAATAGACACTACGGCTCCGACCAAGGAAGAAACCTCCCTACCCCTTATACGCACCGCACAGATAAAATATTTGGGGGTGCAATGCTCTCGATCCCTGACGGATTACATCAATCTAAACATTGAACCTCTCTTTGGACTGCTGAAAAGCAGGACTCAGGTCTGGTCCAGGCTTCCCCTCGGAGTCATGGGCAGACTCAGCTTAGTGAAAATGATTCTACTCCCTAAACTGCTCTACCTTTTTTGGCATGCCCCACTCCAGATCCCGACGCGCCTGTTCCAAAACATGGAATCAATTTTGAATACCTTTATTTGGGGCTCCTCCAGACACAAGTTGGCCTGGCGGACCCTCAAATGTCCGGTTCATCTGGGCGGCACTGCCCTGCCAGACTTGATGCTATACTATCTCGCCTCTCAGCTATCACACTTTTACTACCTGGACAAACACGACAGGCTTAGATACTCTGCCCTGGTGTGCCTGGCTGCCACAGACGTTGTAGCTCACCCCTTCCAAATCATCTTCTGTACCCACCAAGGTCTATTGCGATTGGGAGATAGACGAGGCATGCTGGCTCACCATGGCGGAATATGGCGCAAAGCACTGAATATCCTGGAGGCCCCATCCATTCATGCTCATACACCACTTTGGGAGAACCCTAGACTACCAGAACTACTGACCATCCCAGACCATAAAATTTGGATAACCAAAAGGATACTCTACCTGTCTCAACTTTTTACTGACCGTACCCTTAAGACATTTCAAGACCTCAAGGAGGAATTTGACCTCCCCAACCACACTTTTTTCCGCTATTTGCAGGTTCGCCATGCAGTGCAGACCCAGTTGGGAAGCTCTCCACCCCGCCTAGAGTCCCTGCCTATCACGAGAGTGCTACTGGGGGACGACCCCAAAAAGCTGATCTCTTACCTATACTCACTCCTCCTTACCCCCGGGGCTACATCTCACGCCTATAAGCTGAAAGCCAAATGGGAGAGGGACATAGGAGACATTGATGACGAACAATGGGGAGAAATATTAGAGACACCAAGGAAGGTTTCACCCAAACTCTCGGACAGACTCACCCACCTATACATACTCCACAAAACGTATATCACGCCGATCAGCCAAGCCAAATACAAACCCGACACAGACCCTTCGTGCCCCAGATGTGGTGCCAGGGACTGTACCTTCCACCATCTCATGTGGACTTGCCCGCCCATCCAGCAATACTGGGCGCAGATCATTAAATTCCTGCATGACCACATGGGTTCCCCCCTGACACTCTGCCCCCGACAGTGCATTCTTGGCCTTCTCCCCCTCCCCGAGGAGGAGAAATATCTCACCACATTTTTGCAAGAAACACTATTTACAGCCAGGATGCAAATTGCTCAACTCTGGCTCAGACCTACAGCGCCCACTATCCAGCAATGGAAGAGGGCTGTAAACCTCACCCTACCTTATAAAAAAGTTCTATACTCACACCGGGGCTGCCCAGACAAATACCAGAAAATTTGGGACAGGTGGATTGAAAGCTCGCATACCTGCACGGATTGACTATCTTAAAAGCCCTTAACCACTTCAGCCCCGGACCAATTGTCAGCTTAAGGACCAGAGGTCTTTTTTCAATTTCGCACTGCACTACTTTAACTGGTAATTGCGCGGTCATGCAATTTTGTAACGAAACGAAATTTGCGTCCTTTTCTTCCCACAAATAGAGCTTTCTTTTGATGGTATTTGATTGCCTCTGTGATTTTTATTTTTTGCGATATAAACGGATAACTTTTTGTTATAAGAAAAATCTAATAAACTCAATTTTAGTCAAACATTTGGGCCAAAATGTATTCAGCCACATGTCTTTAGTAAAAAAAATGCCAATAAGCGTATATTTATTGGTTTGCGCAAAAGTTATAGCGTCTACAAACTAGAGTACATTTTCTGGAATTTACACCGCTTTTAATTTATGACTGCCTATTTCATTTCTTGAGGTGCTAAAATGGCAGAGAAGTACAAAACCCCCCCAAATGACCCCATTTTGGAAAGTAGACACCCCAAGCTATTTGCTGAGAGGCATGTTGAGCCCATTGAATATTTTTTTTTTTAGTCCCAAGTGATTGAATAAAGACAAAAATAAAAAAGAATTTTTTTTTTCTTCAAAAAGTTGTCACTAAATGATATATTGCTCACACATGCCATAGTTATATGTGGAATTGCACCCCAAAATACATTTTGCTGCTTCTCCTGAGTATGGGGATACCACATGTGTGGGACTTTTTGGGAGCCTAGCCGCGTACGGGGCCCCGAAACCCAAGCACCGCCTTCAGGATTTCTAAGGGTGCAAATCTTTGATTTCACTCCTCACTACCTATCACAGTTTCGAAGGCCATAAAATGCCAAAATAGCACAAAACCCCCCCAAATGACCCCATTTTGGAAAGTAGACACCCCAAGCTATTTGTTGAGAGGCATGGTGAGTATTTTACAGCTCTCATTTGTTTTTGAAAATGAAGAAAGTAAAGAAAAAAAAATTTTTTTTTTTTCTTTTTTCAATTTTCAAAACTTTGTGACAAAAAGCGACATCTGCAAAATACTCACAATACCTCTCATCAAATAGCTTGGGGTGTCTACTTTCCAAAATGGGGTCATTTTGGGGGGTTTTATGCCATCTGGGCATTCCATGGCCTCCGAAACTGTGATTGGCAGTGAGAAGTGAAATAAAAAAATTACTCCCTTAGAAAGCCTGAAGGCGGTGCTTGGTTTTTGGGGTTCCGTACGCAGCTAGGCTCCCAAAAAGTCCCACACATGTGGTATCCCCGTACTCAGGAGAAGCAACAGAATGTATTTTGGGGTGTATTTCCACATATGCCCATGACATGTTTGAGCAATATATCATTTAGTGACAACTTTTTGTAAAAAAAAATATATATATTTTTTTTTTTTCATTATTCAATCTCTTGGGACAAAAAAAAAAAATATTTAACGGGCTCAACATTGCTCTCAGCAAATAGCTTGGGGTGTCTACTTTCCAAAATGGGGTCATTTGGGGGGGGTTTGAACTGTCCTGGCATTTTATGCACAACATTTAGAAGCCTATGTCACACGTCACCCACTCTTCTAACCACTTGAAGATAAAGCCCTTTCTGACACTTTTTGTTTACATGAAAACATATTTTTTTTTTTGCAAGAAAATTACGTTGAACCCCCAAACACTATATATATTGTTAAAGCAAAGGCCCTACAGATTAAAATGGTGGGTGTTGCATTTTTTTTTTCCACACAGTATTTGCGCAGCGATTTTTCAAACGCATTTTTTGTGGAAAAAATACACTTTTTTTTATTTTAATGCACTAAAAACACACTATATTGCTCAAATTTTTGATGAAATAAAAAATATGATCTTAGGCTGAGTACATGGATACCAAACACGACATGCTTTAAAATTGCGCACAAACACGCAGTGGCGACAAACTACATACATTTTTAAAAGCCTTTAAAAGCCTTTACATGATACCACATTAGATTCACGGAGGAGGTCTACTGCTAAAATTACTGCCCTCGATCTGACCTTCGCGGTGATACCTCACATGCATGGTGCAATTGCTGTTTACATATGACGCCAGACCAACGCTTGTGTACGCCTTTGCGCAAGAGAAGGGGGGGCAGGGGTGCTTTTTTTTTTTTTTTTTTTTTTTTTTTTTTTATTTATTTAGCTTTTTTATTCTATTTTTAAACTGTTCCTTCCATTTTTTTTCTTTGTTATGATTTTTATTGTTATCTCAGGGAATGTAAATATCCCCTATGATAGCAATAGGCAGTGACAGGTACTCTTTTTTTGAAAAAATTGGGGTCTATTAGACCCTAGATCTTTCCTCTGCCCTCAAAGCATCTGACCACACCAAGATTGGTGTGATAAAATGCTTTCCCAATTTCCCAATGGCGCGGTTTATATCCGGGAGGGGGGACATTCCCTCCCACTGCTTGTAAAAGCAGTCTAGAGGCTAATTACCCGCTAGAATTGCTTTTACATGAACGCCGATCACTGGCTGAAAAGAATGATACCAAGATGATACCTAAACCTGCAGGCATCATTCTGGTATAACCATTCAAAGTCCAGCAACATACTGGACATATATTGTAATCTTTTTTTTTTTTCATGCAGCCTCTTGGCTGAACGAAAAAAAGAGATTGATTGGTGGGTATGCCCACCATTAGAATACCTCCCTTCATCCACCCACTTCTAATGATGGGCATACATGCACCATTTATATATGCCGATGCATGGGGGCATCCTCCCGCAAAAGTTATGCCGTGTACACACGGTCGGAATTTCGACCGTATGTACGTGGCATTAGGAGCCAATCGCTCCTCCGCCCCCCTGCTGCCCCCATGCTTCGGCACATATGCTCTTTTTTTTAACTGTGGTGGTGAAATCACCTCCTACAGCGTTGGAGTCGCGGCTTTATGTATCGTGGGAGCAAACGCTGTTGCTGTCAAGATAAATAAATCCGCGCTGCAACTGAATGGCGCACCTGAAAACAAAAAAATGCTTAACACTAAAACACAGTAAACAAAATTACATACCTGAAAAGCAAGCATGATAAAACATAATAAAACATTGCAGAATAGAATGGAGTAAAAAAAGAGCAACAATAGAGAGAGAATAGAGTGAGAGAGAGAACAATAAAACGACAACTATTTTTGTTTTTTTTATTTTTTTGAGATTCACAGGTAAAAAAGCTCCTGACTGTTAGCGACTGAATCAAAACGCTACCACAAAAAAAATGTTAGCGATCGCAGGGATCAGGCCTGACTCTGCGAACACTGCAGTTATGTGTGCTTAGTGTTTTGTAAGTGACAGTGATCGATCGATACGGCACTTGGGCTGGGCTGGGCGGGGCGGAGGGGGAAAACGCAGGTGCTAGCAGGTATCTGGGCTGATCCCGCTAACAATGCGTTTTTTTGGAACCCTAAACTGCTGGGACGCTAGTATAGATCTGATCAGATCAGATATTGATCTGTTCAGATACTATACCACTAAGGGAGGTGTATGCTTTGCGCGTGGGTGTTTGCGGTACTGGCACTAACCTGGGGCGACGCAGACCTTATTTGACCCTAAAACCTAATTGATATCACCCGCCGGGCGATCAGGGGGTTAAACCGTTATTGGGTAATAAATGGCGGGTGCCCTGACAGTATAAAAAACAAGCTAACTAACCAGCGTCACCCGTAACAGTAATACAAAAAAAAAAACTGGTTACCTAGCGACACTAATGCAGCGATCAGAAAAACGATCGCTTAGTGACACTGGCAAAAGGGGGTGAAAGGGTAAACTAGGGGCAATCAGGGGGTTAAACCTTTATTAGGTAATATATGGGGGTACCTGACGCTATATAAAAACCTGACGGGGAACCTAAATAACGAAATAACTAACTGGCTAACCAGCGTCACCAGTGACATTTTATACGGTGATCACTGGTGAAAGGGTTAACTCTAGGGGCAATCAGGGGGTTAAAACCTTTATTTAGGTTGTAATATGGGGGTACCTGACCTATAAACCTATTTATGAACCTATATAAACATGGCGGTTAACCTAAAAAAAAAAACTGGTTACCTAGCGACACTAATGCAGCGATCAGAAAAACGATCGCTTAGTGACACTGGCAAAAGGGGGTGAAAGGGTTAACTAGGGGCAATCAGGGGGTTAAACCTTTATTAGGTAATATATGGGGGTACCTGACGCTATATAAAAACCTGACGTGGAACCTAAATAACGAAATAACTAACTGGCTAACCAGCGTCACCAGTGACAGTTATACGGTGATTACTGGTGAAAGGGTTAACTCTAGGGGCAATCAGGGGGTTAAAACCTTTATTTAGGTTGTAATATGGGGGTACCTGACCTATAAAACTATTTATGAACCTATATAAAACATGGCGGTTAAAATAAAAAAAAAATGGTTACCTAGCGACACAATGCAGCGATCAGAAAAACGATCGCTTAGTGACACTGGCAAAAGGGGGTGAAGGGGTTAACTAGGGGCAATCAAGGGGTTAAACCTTTATTAGGGGGGGGGGTAGGGGGCTACCTAGGACCTAAAACTAACTGCCCTGACAGTTATTACAGTCACACTGACACTAAATGCAGTGATCAGTAAATAAATGATCACTGCAATTAGTGACACTGTGACTGGGGGGGGAGGGGGTGATCTGGGGGGTGATCAGGGGGTGACAGGGGGGTGTTTTGTGTGCCTATGTGTACTGGTGTCAGTGTACTGTTTGTGCACTAACCTTTACATGTTCTCTGCTCGGCGTTCCGGTCACATAGACCGGCGCACCGAGCGTGACATCACTTCCGCCTTCCTGTCTATACAATAGACAGGAAGGGGAAGCTTTTCATTCGCCAGGAGCGATCGCGAGGGGGTGGCCAGAAACCACTGGCCGTCCCCTCGTCCCGGATCGCTCCTGAAGCGATGCCGACCGTCCCCGCCGGCGGAGGGGGTTCCGATCGGACACCCCACCCGCCGGAAGAATGGCACGTACAGGTACGTGGTTCTGCCTGTACGTGCCATTCTGCCGACGTATATATACAGGGGGCGGTCGGCAAGTGGTTAAGCAAGTCCGTTCGTTTGAAAGTCTGGCGGACCTCCGCTGCAAAGTCCATCGGAAAGACTGTCGGACCTAGTCCGTCGAAAAGTCCGATCGTGTGTACGCGGCATAAGATTTTAGGACAACAGTCTGTCAACAGACAAACTCCTTCCAACAATCGTACAATGTGTACGAGGCCTAAGTGCAGGTAATAGGGTTGTATACTAGAATGAAGCTTCCAAGGAGCGTACCATCATCTCAAAAGGCCATTTCAAGCCCTCGGCAAAACATTCATACCTGCATTCCATCAGTTGTCATCTTTCTAGGTGGGTCGGCAACATTCCGAAGAGACAGTTTTGCAGGCTGAGAAATAACTGCACCTTACAGGAAGACTCTATCATACAAAGCTAAGTATTAAAGACTAAGTTTCTCAGAAAAGGTTACTCCCCTCAAGTGGGTGAAAAGTCATATCTAACATACCTGGTTCCAGCAGTAAAAGAGAAGGATGTCAGTAAAGAAGGGTATAACAACACAAGGTTTCAACCCAACATCGTAACAATATCTGTATTATGCAAAACATTTCTATCCAAGCATTGGTCCATCTTGTGTCATGACCAAGTACCACATAGCTACCTTTCTGGGCTGCCCAGCTATACACTCCCACCCCTTTACCTTACCCAGTAATGGAGACCACACCGTGCTGGAGTGTAAAATGGCCGTAGCAGGCCCTTTATTAAATAATAAAATATATAAATAACTTTATAAATAACTTTTATAAACAAATAAACAATCCAATAAACAAACTCAAGAACACGTGACGTAGGCCTATAGCAGGGCATTACCCCCCCCCACCCAAATTACCATAAACAACAAACTCGTGCACTGCGGTCATCTCAACTGTAAATAGGCCTCAAGCTGACATACTAGCTCAGAGACAAAACTATTCCCGCAGTGCAGTCATCCACCATATTCCCTACATCACTTATAAGGAATATACCAAACGGGCCCATATCTCCAATGGGTCCCACATCAAGTTTTCTGTGGGGAGGGGGTTTCTTCTCTATGCCTACGTCAGCCAACATCCGCCACCGCGAACAAGGTTAAAACCTTAACCTTGAGCGCACCTCCACACCCTAAGTGCTCGCTCAATACCATCCTGAATACCGATGGCCCACATATCTGTGCCAACTGGGTTCAGATGAACACCATCAGCCCTCAGATAACGCCAAGTGTCTACCTCTAACTCCCTGTGCCTGATGGCCAACCCCCCGTGTTTAATAAAAAACCTACTAACCTCCTGGTTAACCTTCTTCCGAACTTTGTTAATTAGGTCCACTGACCTGGCAAAACGCCATGAAGTCCTGGCGATCATATCAGACCAAACCAGGACTGTGTTGGGAAAAGCCGCCTGAAGTCGGCAAAAGTCATATTTTATATCCCTCGTGACGTCTAGTTTGGTCCTAAGCCCCAAGTCGTTGCCCCCAACGTGAATAACTAAAACTTCAGGAGGCCTATCCCATCTCGCAAACTTGAGCGCTTCCGGGATAAGACGGCTCCAGAGCATACCCGGGAAACCCAACCACTTTATATAAGCTTCCCTCCTAGAGAACCCCAGCTGTCTACCGTCTGGTCTGTCATCACCCCTTCTGGCTCCCCAGCAAACATATGAATGTCCCATAATCCATACGAGACTTGGTGTTGAATCTGGAAGAAAAACAACAAAATTCCGGTAAACCTCACATTAATGTACCACACGAAACCATGTCGGCACTACACACCTTTTATTTCAACCCCCCTCATTCCACTAAATCCGTCCTAACGTATGACCTGAAGCGTCTGGATTCCCACCTCCCGATCTGCTTCACCGCCTCCTCTGTCAAACCCCACCTGACCGCTTCCGTTGCCGCCCCAATCCTAAATGAATGGGAGGAAAATTTCAGATCCCCCATATTCAGCTCCCGCAAACATTTTCGGAAGACTCCTATGAATTGAAAGCGCGACAGCGCCTCGCCATTGTAGTGCACCAACAGGGGGCCGTCCCCCTCCGGCCCACCTTGCAAAAACACCCTCGTGACCAAGACGGGGCAGAGTTTGGCGTCCGGAATGGCAAAAACCACCACATCCTTGCCTCGGCCCTGCTGATCCGTCTTTGATCTCCGAAGGTGCAATACCAACCTGTCCCCCAAGCACCGCACATCCCCCACTGCCAATCCATCCTTTCTGTTCTTTGAGGAACTCACCAGCTCCCCTATCCGGAAAGCCCCAAAGAAAGCCAGCACGAAGGCTGTGCGGAAAAGCCCCACCTCGTAACCAGACGAGCAAACCACACGCAGAGTGTCCACCACTCTGCCCAATAGTTCGAACGTTACCGGCCGTCGCTCGTCCCGTTGTGACTTCCCTTTCTTATAACCCTTCACTGCCTGACGTGCCCAGAACTCCCTTGTCCAATCGCACCCTCCACCAAGCTTGCACCAGAAAGCCATAGCCGCCATAACTTTCCCCAGCCTCGACACGGAAATACATTCTCCATGTGCCTGGCGATAAAATAAATGAACAGCAGCCTCGGTTCACCCTCTCCCCCTGCGGCCCGACCCTGGAAAGCAGCCCATTCCTCCCATACTCTCCTGTATGCTCTCCATGTCCCCTCGCTCACTGACCGCTGGATCCATCCCGTTATTCTTCCAGGGCAATCTTCCACATCTCTGACGGACACGGCACTCCCTGATGCTCCGCCTCCGGTTCCAACTCTCGAAACTTTTCCCACTGAAACCGAGAGAGAGCATCAGCGACCACGTTGTCCAACCCCGGCAGGTGCACTGCATGAATGAAAATGTTCAACTGCATGCACCGCAGCACCAAATGTCTCAGCAAACGTATCACCGGCGGTGATGCCGCTGACACCTTGTTGATGACCTGCACTACCCCCAAGTTATCAATGTGGAAGCGAACTTTCCGATCCCGGAAAAATTCACCCCACAGCTCGACCGCCAGTACCACTGGAAATAACTCGAGCAGTAGCATGTTCCTGATCAACCCTGCTTGTTTCCAGCTCTCTGGCCAAGGGCCCGCGCTCCAACGCCCCTTGAAAAAGGCCCCATAACCCGCTGACCCCGCGGCGTCCGTGAACAACTCAAGGTCGAAGTTACTAACCGGCCCCGTCATCCACAGCGCTCTGCCATTGAAGTTGTCCAGGAATACGTGCCACATCCGCAGATCACTCTTATGTTCCCTCGAAAGTGTCACGTAGTGCCTGGGCGACTCAACCCCCCCAGTGTTGGCTGCCAACCTCCTGCTGAAGATGCGACCCATCGGGATGATTCTGCACGCAAAGTTCAGCTTCCCCAATACTGATTGCAGAGCTCTAAGCTGAACTTTTCGCCGCCCCACCAATGCCCGTACTTCCGCTTTCAATGCTACTAACTTTGAATCTGGCAACCTGCATTCCATGGCTACCGAGTCAAGAACGATCCCCAAAAAGCTAATCTCAGTTTTGGGCCCTTCCGTCTTGTCAGGTGCAAGGGGAATGCCGAAGTCCCTTGCCACCCTTTCTATCGTTGACAGCAACACCGCACAAACATTGGATGCCGGAGGGCCGACACACAAAAAGTTGTCCAGATAGTGGATGACTGAGTTCAAACCAGACACGTCCCTCACCACCCATTCCACAAATGAGCTAAAACATTCGAAGAATGCGCAGGAGACAGAGCAACCCATAGGTAAACACTTATCCATGTAGTACTCTTCCTGCCACCTGCAACCCAATAGGTAAAAACTATCAGGATGAACAGGTAACAAACGAAAAGCCGCCTCGATGTCTGTCTTTGCCATCAGTGCCCCCCTACCACACTTACGTACCCAAACCACCGCCGCATCAAATGATGTGTAATGAACCGCGCAAACCTGGGGATCAATGGCATCATTCACTGACCCCCCTTTCGGGTAAGACAGGTGGTGAATGAGCCTGAACTTATTTGGTTCCTTCTTGGGGACCACTCCCAAAGGAGAAACCACTAGCTCGGGAATGGGCATGTCAGGGAAGGGACCTGCCATTCTACCCAGGGCAACTTATTTTTGCAATTTCTCCGTTACCACTGCTCGGTGATTGTGAGCCGACCTCAAATTATCCGCTCCAGGTGGCACCGAGCCCAATACCGCAGGAATCACAAAGCCCTCCCCAAACCCCGCTGCTAACAATTGTGCTACCGCCTTATCCGGATACCTACCTAGAAAAGGCAGCATTCTTTCCACTCTCACCGGCGTCTTCCCCTTTGTTGCTAGACTCGCTGGCCTTACCCTTCCCCTGTTTAAAGCACCGCAAGCTGGGGTGTGATCCCCCACATCCGGAGCACTCGTGCTTATACTTACATCCCGTTCCGAATTTGCAGGTGCCCTCGTTATACTGCCAGCAGACTCCCTTCTTTTTTGCGGCCGATTGACCTGAAGCCCCAGATCCACCGCCCCCCCCCCCTGAAAAAACTGCCCCGCCGGCTTCGCTGATGACATCAAGCGCATCCACAAGCTGATGTCCTTGTGGTCCCAGCGAAGGGCCGGCCTGACTGCCCTTCTCTGGCGAAATTGTTCGTCATAGCGCAGCCATGACAACCCCCCATATGTCCGATGAGCTTCCCCAATGGCATCCAGGTAACAGAAAAGGGCCGAGCAGTGCTCAGGCTCCTTCTCCCCTATCACGCTTGCCAGGATTGCAAACGCCTGAAGCCAATTCTGGAAGGTCCTAGGAATCAACCTGTATCTCCTCTTCTCTTCGTCCTCCTTTTTACTATCATCGGGTTTCACCCTGTCTAAATTGAACTTCTCCAGGGGAAGTAGTGAAAATATCTCCACGTATTCCCCTTTCCAGATTTTTTCCCTCACCTCCTGCTTTAAGTGGGCCCCCAGGGGCCCCTCAAAACACACGTAGACTTCGCAGCGTGCGGAGTCCGCCAAACGTACGATGACTTGTTTTTTAGGTTTGTCACCCCCTTTTTCACCCTCCCCTGTCACCGGAGCCGTGGGCGGACTCGCCACAGGAGCCACACTGGGCCAGAGGTTCTGGCAGCTCTGCAGGGGCAGGCCGAGAGGTGGTTGACGCCACGTCAGCTTAAGCCAGGAATGGTCGTTTCTGACAATGGCACCAACCTCCTCTCCGCCCTGCGACAGGGGCAGCTCACCCATGTGCCCTGCATGGCTCACGTCCTCAACCTGGTGGTGCAGCGGTTCTTGGGCAGGTTCCCAGGCTTACAGGATGTCCTGAGGCAGGCCAGGAAAGTCTGTGTGCATTTCCGCCGATCTTATAATGCCAGTGCTCGGCTGACTGAGCTGCAAAAGGAGCTGAACCTGCCCAAGAACCGCCTAATATCTGACATGCCCACCAGGTGGAACTCAACGTTGGCCATGCTGCAGCGACTGCACACGCAGCAGAGGGCCATCAATGAGTACCTTTGCGACTACGGCACCAGGACAGGGTCAGGGGAGCTTGGTTTTTTTTCCCCACGTCAGTGGAGCATGATCAGGGATGCATGCACTGTCCTCTCACCATTTGAGGAGGCCACGAGGATGGTGAGCAGTGACAGTGCATGCATCAGTGACACTGTCCCTCTTGTCCACCTGTTGGAGCATACGCTGCGTGGGATCATGGACAGGGCACTTGAGGCAGAACAGAGGCAGGAAGAGGAGGACTTCCTTGCCTCTCAAGGCCCCCTTTATCCGGACAGTGTTCCTTCTGTCCCACCCATCACACAGGAAGAGGATGAGGAGGAGGAGGAGGAGGAGGAGGAGGAGGATTGTGTGAGCATGGAGGTGGAGCCTGGCACTCAGCATCAGCAGCAGCAGTCTTTTAGGGATGATGTACAGTCCCAACAAGCCAGTGGACTTGTACGTGGCTGGGAGGAGGTGGCTGGCGATCATGTCATCCTCAGTGACCCAGAAGACTCCGGACCGAATGCCTCAGCTAACCTACGCTGCATGGCCTCCCTGATCCTGCAAAGCCTGCGGAAGGATCCTCGTGTTCTTCGGATCAAGGAGAGGGACCATTACTGGCTGGCCACTCTCCTTGATCCGCGGTACAAGGGTAAGGTTGCGGACCTTATCTTGCCGTCGCAGAGGGAGCAGAGGATGAGACATCTCAGGGAGGCCTTGCAGAAAGGTCTGTGCAACGCGTTCCCAGAAACTGGGAGGCTACAAACTCCTGGTCCTGGGCGACGAGTTGCTGAGGCTTCGGTCAGTGGCAGAAGGAGCGGTGGGGAAGGTGGACGTCTGACCGATGCGTTCAGACAATTTTTTAGTCCGCAGCCCCAAGGTATGATCGGTTCCAGCAACCATCGCCAGCGTCTGATATACATGGTGCAGGAATACCTTGGGGCAAGGTCAGACTTGGACACCTTTCCCACCGAAAATCCTCTGGCTTACTGGGTCCTGAGGATGGATCACTGGCCAGAGCTTGCACAGTATGCAATTGAGCTACTGGCCTGTCCTGCCTCCAGCGTTCTTTCCGAACGCACATTCAGTGCTGCTGGAGGATTTGTGACTGATCATAGGGTGCGCCTGTCCACCGCCTCGGTTGATCGACTGACCTTCATCAAAATGAATCAGTCTTGGATCACCACCAGCTACCAGGCACCTGAGGCGGATATAACCGAATAATTTTTAATGTCACATCCCTTCAAGACTGCCTATGCTGATGCTGAGTGACTGTCCTCTTATGTTCACTGACTATCCTCTTCCTCCTCCTCAATGATCCATGCCACCACACCAGTGCCTAAGGCACAATTTTTCAGCCCCTGTTTAACAGGGGCGTGTACTTACAATTTTTAAAAAAAATGCTTCGCAACACGTGTGACTGCTGTGCTCCAAGTACAGTCTCTGTGAGGGCCGTGTTGCAGTGTTGTGGCACCAGCACCAGTGCCTAAGGCACAATTTTTCAGCCCCTGTTTAACAGGGGCGTGTACTTACAATTTTTTTAAAAAATGCTTCGCAACACGTGTGACTGCTGTGCTCCAAGTACAGTCTCTGTGAGGGCCGTGTTGCAGTGTTGTGGCACCAGTGCCTAAGGCACAATTTTTCAGCCCCTGTTTAACAGGGGCGTGTACTTACAATTTTTTAAAAAAATGCTTCGCAACACGTGTGACTGCTGTGCTCCAAGTACAGTCTCTGTGAGGGCCGTGTTGCAGTGTTGTGGCACCAGTGCCTAAGGCACAATTTTTCAGCCCCTGTTTAACAGGGGCGTGTACTTACAATTTTTTAAAAAAATGCTTCGCAACACGTGTGACTGCTGTGCTCCAAGTACAGTATCTGTGAGGGCCGGGTTGCAGTGTTGTGGCACCAGCACCAGTGCCTAAGGCACAATTTTTCAGCCCCTGTTTAACAGGGGCGGGTAATTACAAATCTTGATCTAATAGTTCACAGCAGGGCCCATTCCTGCGCCCACCAAGAGTAACTATGAGGGCCTGCAGTCTTGTGGCAACACCGTCCACCACCACCGCCAAAGGCCCAATTTTTCTGCCCTGTTCATCAGGTGCTTGCAATTACAAATCTTGATCTAATAACTCACAGCAGGGCCCATTCCTGCGCCCACCAAGAGTAACTATGAGGGCCTACAGTCTTGTGGCAACACCGTCCACCACCACCGCCAAAGGCCCAAATTTTTCTGCCCTGTTCAACAGGTGCATGCAATTACAAATCTTGATCTATTAACTCACAGCAGGGCCCATTCCTGTGCCCACCAGTCTTGTGGCTACACCAACATCTAATAGGGCAAATTTCTGCAGAGTATATACGCCAGGCCCCTACTTTCAAACATCCAACTTACAAACGACTCCTACTTGAAAATGGAAAGAGAAAACAGGAAGTGAGAGGAAATCTACCCCTAGGAAGGGAAATTCTATCCTGTTAGATTTAATTTGGGAAAAAGGTATCTCCTCTCTACTGATACTTTATCACCAATCCTTGTTTCAATTAAAACCCCACTTTTTCCAAAAACATTTGTCATTGGGACGGAAAGTGAGGTGACATGTTCTGAACAGATGTGCAAAGACAGCAAATGTTACAGGGGTGATAACCCCTCCCTATGTTCTCCAAAAAGCTTAAAAATAGATTTTTTTGGGATGGAGCTACACTTCATAATGTACCTGTTCAGATTCTACTTAAGATCAAACCTAAAGCCGCAAGTGGTTTTAAATGGCTTCTTTTTTTCCTTTACAAATGTCATTTTGTGCAAGGACAGTTCTAAACACGGGAAACACATGCCACTTCACAGGCATACTTTGGACACCCCCCAGGTACCATATTTAAAGGAAAATGTCACTTTTTTTTTTTCACTTTATGCATCATTAAAATGACTGCTCCCGAAAAAACGTTAGTTTTTTAAAAGTTCTTTTTGCATTGATATATGTCCCCTGGGGCAGGACCCGGGTCCCCAAACCTGTTTTATGACATTAACATGCATATTGGCCGTTGTAATTAGCACTTTTGATTTCGAACGTTCGCGTCCATTATAACGTATAGGGTTCGAAAATTGCGCGAACTTTCGGTCCGTTCGAAGGTTCTGGTTCGAACCGAACCCGGGGGTGTTCGGCTCATCCCTACTCTTGAGAGTGCCCCTGCAACTCCATTTACACTTGTGGTTGGGGGACAGTAAAAATTTGAGGTTGAGCTGTGTTTTAACTGCTACCCAACCATTCCCCTTTAGCTGAAAAGGCAGCAGAGGGGGATGTACACTTTCCACAGTTCCAAAATGCTTTGTATCACAGTGCGGCAAAACATGTCTGCACTGTTGGGTTCAGTGAGCAGTATTGCCTGCCAAATGTGGACCATTCAAGTGAATGGGGGCTTCCTGCATCCATGTGCAATGCATTCAATTGCGGAGCGATGCTGTGGGGTTTAAACAGGTGGTGAGGAAGTGATACAACACCTCCTCCCTGCCTGTCAAATGCCCTCTGAAGAACAATACACATGTGGATTGCTCTTTAGAGGGCACCACATGTGTAAATGAGCCGTAAGGCTGTTCAGCCATTCCAGTATATTCTGTGGAATCAGCTGGGGGCCAGGGGAAGGAACAGGGATGTTTAACCCCTGGGCTCAAGCACCCACCTTCTGTGCTTCTCTGCACTGTTCCATGTTTATCAGGCACCAGCAGTCTAATGCTTGTGAAGCGGTTCAGGCACCCCAAACACATATGGGTGTATATATATCTATATATATATATATATATATATATATATAGATAGATAGATAGATAGATAGATAAAGATAGATAGATAGATAGATAGATATATAGTGACATGGAGGGGACAGGTAGAGTGACAGGGAGGGGGGACAGGCAGAGTGACAGGGAGGGGGGCAGGCAGAGTGACAGGGAGGGGGCAGGCAGAGTGACAGGGAGGGGGACAGGCAGAGTGACAGGGAGGGGGACAGGCAGAGTGACAGGGAGGGGGGACAGGCAGAGTGACATGGAGGGGGACAGACAGAGTGACATGGAGGGGGACAGACAGAGTGACATGGAGGGGGACAGACAGAGTGACATGAGGGGGACAGACAGAGTGACATGGAGGGGGACAGGCAGAGTGACAGGGAGGGGGACAGGCAGAGTGACAGGGAGGGGGACAGGCAGAGGGACATGGAGGGGGCAGGCAGAGGGACAGGGAGGGGGACAGGCAGAGGGACATGGAGGGGGACAGGGAGAGGGACATGGAGGGGGACAGGCAGAGGGACATGGAGGGGGACAGGCAGAGGGACATGACATGGAGGGGGACATGGAGGGGGACAGGCAGAGGGACATGGAGGGGGACAGGCAGAGTGACATGGAGGAGGACAGACAGAGTGACATGGAGGGGGACAGGCAGAGTGACATGGAGGGGGACAGGCAGAGTGACAGGGAGGGGGACAGGCAGAGTGACAGGGAGGGGGACAGGCAGAGTGACATGGAGGGGGACAGGCAGAGTGACATGGAGGGGGACAGGCAGGGGGACATGGAGGGGGACAGGCAGAGTGACATGGAGGGGGACAGGCAGAGTGACAGGGAGGGGGACAGGCAGAGTGACAGGGAGGGGGACAGGCAGAGTGACAGGGGGAGGGGGACAGGCAGAGGGACAGGGAGGGGGCAGGCAGAGGGACAGGGAGGGGGGGCAGGCAGAGGGACAGGGAGGGGGACAGGCAGAGGGACAGGGAGGGGGACAGGCAGAGGGACAGGGGGAGGGGGGACAGGCAGAGGGACATGGAGGGGGACAGGCAGAGTGACATGGAGGGGGACAGGCAGAGTGACATGGAGGGGGACAGGCAGAGTGACATGGAGGGGGACAGGCAGAGTGACATGGAGGGGGACAGGCAGAGTGACATGGAGGGGGACAGGCAGAGGGACATGGAGGGGGACAGGCAGAGTGACATGGAGGGGGACAGGCAGAGTGACATGGAGGGGGACAGGCAGAGTGACATGGAGGGGGACAGGCAGAGTGACATGGAGGGGGACAGGCAGAGTGACATGGAGGGGGACAGGCAGAGTGACAGGGAGGGGGCAGGCAGAGACAGGGAGGGGGGGGCAGGCAGAGGGGGAGGGGGGCAGGCAGAGGGACATGGAGGGGGACAGGCAGAGGGACATGGGGGGGGACAGGCAGAGGGACATGGAGGGGGACAGGCAGAGGGACATGACATGGAGGGGGACATGGAGGGGGACAGGCAGAGGGACATGGAGGGGGACAGGCAGAGTGACATGGAGGGGGACAGGCAGAGTGACATGGAGGGGGACAGGCAGAGTGACATGGAGGGGGACAGGCAGGGTGACAGGGAGGGGGACAGGCAGAGGGACATGGAGGGGGACAGGCAGAGTGACATGGAGGGGGACAGGCAGAGGGACAGGGAGGGGGACAGGCAGAGGGACATGGAGGGGGACAGGCAGAGGGACATGGAGGGGGACAGGCAGAGGGACATGGAGGGGGACAGGCAGAGGGACATGACATGGAGGGGGACATGGAGGGGGACAGGCAGAGGGACATGGAGGGGGACAGGCAGAGTGACAGGGAGGAGGACAGGCAGAGTGACATGGAGGGGGACAGGCAGAGTGACATGGAGGGGGACAGGCAGAGTGACAGGGAGGGGGGAGGGGGACAGGCAGAGTGACAGGGAGGGGGGACAGGCAGAGGGACATGGAGGGGGCAGGCAGAGGGACAGGGAGGGGGACAGGCAGAGGGACATGGAGGGGGACAGGCAGAGGGACATGGAGGGGGACAGGCAGAGGGACATGGAGGGGGACAGGCAGAGGGACATGACATGGAGGGGGACATGGAGGGGGACAGGCAGAGTGACATGGAGGGGGACAGGCAGAGTGACATGGAGGAGGACAGGCAGAGTGACATGGAGGGGGACAGGCAGAGTGACATGGAGGGGGACAGGCAGAGGGACATGGAGGGGGACAGGCAGAGTTACATGGAGGGGGACAGGCAGAGTGACATGGAGGGGGACAGGCAGAGGGACATGGAGGGGGACAGGCAGAGTGACATGGAGGGGGACAGGCAGAGTGACAGGGAGGGGGACAGGCAGAGTGACAGGGAGGGGGACAGGCAGAGGGACAGGGGGGGGGACAGGCAGAGGGACATGGAGGGGGCAGGCAGAGGGACAGGGAGGGGGACAGGCAGAGTGACATGGAGGGGGACAGGCAGAGTGACATGGAGGGGGACAGGCAGAGTGACATGGAGGGGGACAGGCAGAGTGACATGGAGGGGGACAGGCAGAGTGACATGGAGGGGGACAGGCAGAGTGACATGGAGGGGGGCAGGCAGAGTGACATGGAGGGGGACAGGCAGAGTGACAGGGAGGGGGCAGGCAGAGTGACAGGGAGGGGGCAGGCAGAGGGACAGGGAGGGGGACAGGCAGAGTGACATGGAGGGGGACAGGCAGAGTGACATGGAGGGGGACAGGCAGAGTGACATGGAGGGGGACAGGCAGAGTGACATGGAGGGGATGACATGGAGGGGGACAGGCAGAGGGACATGGAGGGGGACAGGCAGAGGGACATGGAGGGGGACAGGCAGAGTGACATGGAGGGGGGACAGGCAGAGTGACATGGATGGGGGACAGGCAGAGTGACATGGAGGGGGACAGGCAGAGTGACATGGAGGGGGACAGGCAGAGTGACATGGAGGGGGCAGGCAGAGTGACAGGGAGGGGGCAGGCAGAGTGACAGGGAGGGGGACAGGCAGAGGGACATGGAGGGGGACAGGCAGAGGGACATGGAGGGGGACAGGCAGAGTGACATGGAGGGGGACAGGCAGAGGGACATGACATGGAGGGGGACATGGAGGGGGACAGGCAGAGGGACATGGAGGGGGACAGGCAGAGTGACATGGAGGAGGACAGGCAGAGTGACAGGGAGGGGACAGGCAGAGTGACATGGAGGGGGACAGGCAGAGTGACAGGGAGGGGGACAGGCAGAGGGACATGGAGGGGGACAGGCAGAGTGACATGGAGGGGGACAGGCAGAGGGACAGGGAGGGGGACAGGCAGAGGGACATGGAGGGGGACAGGCAGAGGGACATGGAGGGGGACAGGCAGAGGGACATGGAGGGGGACAGGCAGAGGGACATGACATGGCGGGGGACATGGAGGGGGACAGGCAGAGGGACATGGAGGGGGACAGGCAGAGTGACATGGAGGGGGGACAGGCAGAGTGACATGGAGGGGGACAGACAGAGTGACATGAGGGGGACAGACAGAGTGACATGGAGGGGGACAGGCAGAGTGACAGGGAGGGGGACAGGCAGAGTGACAGGGAGGGGGACAGGCAGATGGACATGGAGGGGGCAGGCAGAGGGACAGGGAGGGGGACAGGCAGAGGGACATGACATGGAGGGGGACAGGCAGAGGGACATGGAGGGGGACAGGCAGAGGGACATGGAGGGGGACAGGCAGAGGGACATGGAGGGGGGCAGGCAGGGGGACATGGAGGGGGACAGGCAGAGGGACATGGAGGGGGACAGGCAGAGTGACATGGAGGAGGACAGGCAGAGTGACATGGAGGAGGACAGGCAGAGTGACATGGAGGGGGACAGGCAGAGTGACAGGGGGGGGGACAGGCAGAGGGACATGGAGGGGGACAGGCAGAGTGACATGGAGGGGGACAGGCAGAGGGACATGGATGGGGACAGGCAGAGGGACATGGAGGGGGACAGGCAGAGTGACATGGAGGGGGACAGGCAGAGTGACAGGGAGGGGGACAGGCAGAGTGACAGGGAGGGGGCACAGGCAGAGTGACAGGGAGGGGGACAGGCAGAGGGACATGGAGGGGGCAGGCAGAGGGACAGGGAGGGGGACAGGCAGAGGGACATGGAGGGGGACAGGCAGAGGGACAGGGAGGGGGACAGGCAGAGGGACATGGAGGGGGACAGGCAGAGTGACATGGAGGGGGACAGGCAGAGTGACATGGAGGGGGACCGGCAGAGTGACATGGAGGGGGACAGGCAGAGTGACATGGAGGGGGACAGGCAGAGTGACATGGAGGGGGACAGGCAGAGTGACATGGAGGGGGACAGGCAGAGGGACATGGAGGGGGACAGGCAGAGTGACATGGAGGGGGACAGGCAGAGTGACATGGAGGGGGACAGGCAGAGTGACATGGAGGGGGACAGGCAGAGTGACAGGGGGGGGGACAGGCAGAGTGACAGGGAGGGGACAGGCAAAGGGACATGGAGGGGGACAGGCAGAGTGACATGGAGGGGGACAGGCAGAGTGACATGGAGGGGGACAGGCAGAGTGACATGGAGGGGGACAGGCAGAGTGACATGGAGGGGGACAGGCAGAGTGACATGGAGGGGGACAGGCAGAGTGACATGGAGGGGGGACAGGCAGAGTGACATGGAGGGGGACAGGCAGAGTGACATGGAGGGGGACAGGCAGAGTGACATGGAGGGGGACAGGCAGAGTGACAGGGAGGGGGACAGGCAGAGTGACAGGGAGGGGGACAGGCAGAGGGACATGGAGGGGGACAGGCAGAGGGACATGGAGGGGGACAGGCAGAGGGACAGGGAGGGGGACAGGCAGAGTGACAGGGAGGGGGACAGGCAGAGTGACAGGGGGGGGGACAGGCAGAGGGACATGGAGGGGGACAGGCAGAGGGACATGGAGGGGGACAGGCAGAGGGACAGGGGGGGGGACAGGCAGAGTGACAGGGAGGGGGACAGGCAGAGTGACATGGAGGGGGACAGGCAGAGGGACATGGAGGGGGACAGGCAGAGTGACATGGAGGGGGACAGGCAGAGGGACATGGAGGGGGACAGGCAGAGTGACAGGGAGGGGGACAGGCAGAGAGACATGGAGGGGGACAGGCAGGGGGACATGGAGGGGGACAGGCAGAGTGACATGGAGGGGGACAGGCAGAGTGACATGGAGGGGGACAGGCAGAGTGACATGGAGGGGGACAGGCAGAGGGACATGGAGGGGGACAGGCAGAGTGACAGGGAGGGGGACAGGCAGAGGGACAGGGAGGGGGACAGGCAGAGGGACAGGGAGGGGGACAGGCAGAGTGACAGGGAGGGGGACAGGCAGAGTGACAGGGAGGGGGACAGGCAGAGGGACATGGAGGGGGACAGGCAGAGGGACATGGAGGGGGACAGGCAGAGGGACAGGGAGGGGGACAGGCAGAGGGACAGGCAGAGGGAGGGGGACAGGCAGAGTGACATGGAGGGGGACAGGCAGAGTGACATGGAGGGGGACAGGCAGAGTGACATGGAGGGGGACAGGCAGAGTGACATGGAGGGGGACAGGCAGAGTGACATGGAGGGGGACAGGCAGAGGGACAGGGAGGGGGGGGCAAAGTGACATGGAGAGGGGCAGAGTGACAGGGAGGGGGACAGGCAGAGGCACAGGGAGGGGGACAGGCAGAGGCACAGGGAGGGGGACAGGCAGAGTGACAGGGAGGGGGACAGGCAGAGTGACAGGGAGGGGGACAGGCAGAGTGACATGGAGGGGGACAGGCAGAGTGACAGGGAGGGGGACAGGCAGAGTGACAGGGAGGGGGACAGGCAGAGTGACAGGGAGGGGGACAGGCAGAGTGACAGGGAGGGGGACAGGCAGAGGGACATGGAGGGGGACAGGCAGAGGGACATGGAGGGGGACAGGCAGAGTGACATGGAGGGGGACAGGCAGAGTGACAGGGAGGGGGACAGGCAGAGTGACAGGGAGGGGGACAGGCAGAGTGACAGGGAGGGGGACAGGCAGAGTGACAGGGAGGGGGACAGGCAGAGGGACAGGGAGGGGGACAGGCAGAGTGACATGGAGGGGGACAGGCAGAGTGACAGGAGGACATGTGGAGGGCACACACTATTCTTGTTCATATACAGGACACTGTGTGTTATGCTGGCACTGGCAGTGGCAGCTCAGCCTGTTCAGTGCCCGGCAGCTCAGCCTGTTTAGTGCCCAGCAGCTCAGCCTGTTCAGTGCCAGCCAGCTCAGCCTGTTCAGTGCCAGCCAGCTCAGCCTGTTCAGTGCCAGCCAGCTCCGCCTGTTCAGTAGAAAACTGAATATTATTTCACTAGTTTCAATAAATGAATTGAGAATAAGAATAAGATAAATTGTACATCACCTGACCTATCTCCTGTAATACTCTCTCCGAGGATCATGGGAAATGACTTCCAGCCCCATCATGCCAGTCCCATCATAGTAGAATGACTCCATTCCAATATCTAGATTTCTTTGTTTTTCAGCTTCTTTCCTGAAATAATAAAGACATCAGTAGACCTCCATAATTTCAGGTCATGTCCATCTGTGAGCTACAGAAGTCCCTGTGTAGGAGTGTCATCCTCCAGCCCCTCCCCCTATCAGCCTCTATACTGATCCCCATTGGTGGATGTGGGTTTATATGTCCTCTTGATGATTCCATCACACCCATATATGAGGAGACTCCACATTATGTATGAAGTGAAGGATGATTATGGTGGTCATTTCTTATTCTGACTCCAATCATTGTAATAGTGATGGATCCTTCCCTGAGTCCTCTATGCCTGGCCTGGGCGGAACGGAGATGAGCACTGCCACCAATCTTCATCACACGGACTCACCAAAATACTTGTCACCTAAAGGAGATCATATATTGTATGAGGGTGATGTGTGTGAAGGTGATACATAAAGAATGTGCTGGATATAAAGATGAGAAGATATATATATTTTACAATTATTTTGTTTATAACTAGATCAATGTTTATTATAAATGTAGTTGTTGTTCTGCTTTAAGCATTTGAAGACCAAAAGCAAGCTTGCCATCCTCTCCTTAATAAGATGAGTCTTGTAGGAGTGAAGGCAGGAAATGACACTGAGGAAGGAGGAAGTGACACTGAGGAAGGAGGAAATTACATCACAGAATATGGGAGGAGAGATAGGATGGAGGAGGAGAGAGGAGAGGGGAGGAAGGAGGAAATTACATCACAGAATATAGGAGGAGAGATACGATGGAGGAGGAGAGGGGAGGAAGGAGGAAATTACATCACAGAATTTGGGAGGAGAGATAGGATGGAGGAGGAGAGGGGAGAGGGGAGGAAGGAGGAAATTACATCACAGAATATGGGAGGAGAGATAGGATGGAGGAGGAGAGAGGAGAGGGGAGGAAGGAGGAAATGATATCACAGAATATGGGAGGAGAGATAGGATGGAGGAGGAGAGAGGAGAGGAAGGAGGAAATTACATCACAGAATTTGGGAGGAGAGATAGGATGGAGGAGGAGAGAGGAGAGGGGAGGAAGGAAATTACATCACAGAATATGGGAGGAGAGAGGAGAGGGGAGGAAGGAGGAAATTGCATCACAGAATATGGGAGGAGAGATAGGATGGAGGAGGAGAGAGGAGAGGGGAGGAAGGAAATTACATCACAGAATATGGGAGGAGAGAGGAGAGGGGAGGAAGGAGGAAATTGCATCACAGAATATGGGAGGAGAGATAGGATGGAGGAGGAGAGAGGAGAGGGGAGGAAGGAGGAAATTACATCACAGAATTTGGGAGGAGAGATAGGATGGAGGAGGAGAGAGGAGAGGGGAGGAAGGAAATTACATCACAGAATATGGGAGGAGAGAGGAGAGGGGAGGAAGGAGGAAATTGCATCACAGAATATGGGAGGAGAGATAGGATGGAGGAGGAGAGAGGAGAGGGGAGGAAGGAGGAAATTACATCACAGAATTTGGGAGGAGAGATAGGATGGAGGAGGAGATAGGAGAGGGGAGGAAGGAAATTACATCACAGAATATGGGAGGAGAGATAGGATGGAGGAGGAGAGAGGAGAAAGAGGAGGAAATTTAATCACAGAATATGAGAGGAGAGATGATGAGTTTTATAACATTTTTCTAAAAAAAAAAAATGTTACTGGTAAAGGCGGCGACCAGCGATTTTTATCATGACTGCGACATTATGGCGAACACTTATTGTCATTTATACAGCAATCAATGCTATACAAATAGACTGATTCCTGTGTAAAGGACACTGGCAGGGAAGAAGTTAACCACTAGGGGGCAGTTAAGGGGTTCAGTGTGTCCGAGGGAGTGATTCTAACTGTGAGGGGGTGTGGCTACGTGTGGCACGTCACTGATCACCGCTCCCGATTACAGGGAGCTGTGATCAGTGACAGTGTCATTAGGCAGGTCGTTGGGTACCAATCTTTCTCAGAGCCAATCAGTGGGCGCGTCTGGTACCGCTGTGTAGTCTGGGAAGGGGTATTTAAGATGCTGAAGTCACATGTTCGGGGTTCGGCCTGCTCTTCGATTCCTGGTTCCGGTCCGGACAAACCCCGTGAGGGGTCCCAGACCCAGGAGTGTCTGCCGTCGCCGTGAGCATGGTCATCCTGACCAGCCCCAGAGGCCCTCATGGTCTGGGGTGGGGATCCGTCCATTCCCGAGCCTCGGAACTGGGGTTAACATGGTTGGTACCCATTTGTGGTATGGGGTTAACATGGTTGGTACCCATCTGTGGATGGGGTTATCGGGTACCCTCCGGTTAATGGAAGGTAACGTCTCCGGGTCTCCGGGTCCAGGGGCTTGCGACTGGAGGCCTAAAGTTAAAAGAAGTTTGTCGCAGTGACCAGTGGGGTGTGTTTCCCTTGAAGACCCCAAAAGTACATAAAAGTTAGTTAAGAGTTATTTAAAATGTTATTTATTTCATTTCAAAAGTAATTGTTAATAAAAGGCCGTCAAGGCCATTTACTCCAAAATCTTGTCATGTCATTTGTGAGGGGATTTGGAGGTGTTGGATATTATGTTTAACGGGTGGCTTAAGGGATTGTGGGTTAGGTCCTTCACATGTCAAGCAGTATTACCTACACACATCACAAAGGAGTTTAGAGATTACTATAACTCATTATATAACCTACCAAATAAGTCACCACCTCAAAACATCATAGAGGAATATATCACGTCTTCCCAACTCCCCTCTCTATCGCCAGAAGTGAGAACGGAACTAGAGTCCCCAATCATCTTAGAGGAAGTCCAGCAGGCCATAGGATCAATGAAACCTGGTAAAGCCCCGGGCCCAGATGGCTATACCATACAGTATTACAAAACACTCCTCCCGATCCTGAGTCCATACATGCTTACATTTTTCAATGCAGCTAGTACCGATGTGAACTTCCCCAGAGGGGGCATATATCAGTAATCCATAAAGAAGGGAAAGACCCCACGTCATTGTCAGGAAAATTAGTAGACCAGACTGTGTGGACTGCACAGAGATAACCAAACAACGCATGTAAGGTGAATAATAATGATATTCATTAAGATAGGTGATAAATAAGAAAATACAAACAGTGCGCAACCAACCCAACAAACCCACCAACAACAACAGTATATACAGCAAGGGGCAGTACCAGAATTACAGATGTCAGCCAGGCCAGGGTCATACACAGCAGATCAACGGAAGGACAAGGGATGTTCCAGAAACATAATCGTTAGCCAGGCCAAGGTCATACACAGGGAGATCAGTAGATGAGGGACAGGGAGGGGATGGATCGGGCTGAAGGGAAAAGGTAAGGGTACAGGAACACAGGAGGGACTGGGTCAGGATAAGCTTGGGAACAAGGTCAGATGCAGGCTCAGGATCGGGATCGGGTAACAGGCAAGCAAGGCCAGGGCCCAATGAGAGAGATACCAAGGCGATGAGTGTACTCATCAGCCGGTTATTTATGAGACTGCCAGTAATTGACCTCAGGTAACACCTGAGTACAGGAGGTGCTGTCTGCTCCACACTGCCGGAATACACCCGCTGGCTGACACCGGTACTACAGCCCAAGGATCCAACAGTGCCACCAGCAGGTGAGTCCTCTTATTACAGGTCCTGGGTGTTGGAAGACACCCGCTTGTGGACACTGGTACTGCGATCCAAGAGACCGACAGCGCCACCAACGGGTGAACCCTTTCAGACATTCATGCAGTAGCTACAGCAGGTGAGTCCTCTGATTACAGGTCCTGGGTGTTGGAAGACACCCGCTGGTGGACACTGGTACTGCGATCCAAGAGACTGACAGCGCCACCAACGGGTGAACCCTTTCAGACAGTCATGCAGTAGCTACAGCCCAATATCATTACTGAATGTGGATCTCAAATTATTCACAAAAATCTTGGCTGCCCGTCTAGCTCAGCATCTCCAACAATTAATCCATCTAGGTGGGATTAATCCCATGTAGAGAAGCCAGGGACAACACAACCAAAGTCTTGAACCTTATTCATATAGCCTATACCACAAAGAAACCATGTGTCCTAATCAATACGGATGCTGAAAAAGCTTTGATAGGGTGAACTGGACATTCATGTTCTCGGTACTCCAACGTATTGGTCTGGGGGAGGTGATGCAGAAATGGATAGCCAGGATATACTCTAACCCGACAGCCTAGGTAAAAGCGAACAGCACCCTGTCCGACCCGTTCCCCATTGGCAATGGGACTCAACAGGGATGTCCACTATCCCTGCTTCTGTTCGCCCTGTCGTTACAGCCTTTTTTGTGTAAAATCAGACTTAACCCTGACATACAAGGTATACTATGCGGTGACAGTCAACACAAGATCTCCGCCTATGCGGACGATATGCTCTTCACTTTGACGAACCCCCACAATATCGATACCAAATTTGCTACAGGAATTGGACACATACGGGAAATTATCACACCTAAAAATAAATTTCTCCAAATCTGAAGCTCTGGGAATAGCACTGCCCCCACACTATTTACCAAACTTGCAAACTAACTTTAGCTTCAAATGGACAAATTTGCACCTTAAATACTTAGGCACCCACATTCCACCAGACTTGTTCCGTATTTGTGAACATAACTTCCCCCCTCTGCTGGCCAAGACCTGAATATTACTAGATACATGGAATACAGGCTTACACTCCTGGTTCGGCAGATGCGACCTCCTAAAAATGAGTATCCTGCCAAAGTACTTATACCTTCTACAAGCCCTACCCATATAGATTCCGCCCTTGTATTTTCGTCAAGTACAGGAACTAGTTACGCGTTTTGTGTGGGCTCGTAAGAAACCCTCACTCTCAATTATATTTACAAAAACATTCCGGTGGACTGGCGTTACCCAATGTACGTACATGTTACCAAGCAGTACACATGGGCATGATAGTCGACTGGAGGCGGCACTCGACATCTAAGCTCTGGGTTCAGATAAAACAAGCCCAAACAGATATCCCTCTGAAGAGTGCACTATGGTGCTACGAATCTCTCCCCCAACACTATAGGGAACACTACCCCCTCCCCCCCCCTCCTTCTCTTTCCATCTGGTCCCTTAGACCAGGTACTGCTTCTTAACTCTTTTCTCTCTTGTAGTTTTTTTTTTTTTTTTATGTGTGTATTGGTCATAACCCCTTAGGGCGGCCTTGACTTTTCTGGGCTTACCAATTACCTCCTCGTAACTCGTCTTCCGTTTGTCTAGAGGTTCCCAGGGTTAGAACCCAGCAACTTCAGAGTTGACAAACAAAAGTCCTTTTGAGGATTTTTATTTGCAGGGGTAACATCAAACATAACACAGTCTCTGATGGGAATAGAGGGCACGGGTGATAAAACTCAGGCACTTTGAACTGCTGACATCCACTGAATGTCTCTAATCAGCCCAGAGATTAGCCACTCGCAACTGGGCACTTCACTGCTGGATAAACCTCTAGCCAGAGATTTAGCAGCCAACATGTGATCCGGAAACGTAGAAAAGTCTGTGCCACAGACTAGATTGTAATTGAAGATACGTAGGAACCTTTCCCACAGTACCTGGATCTCTCAGCCTTCTTGGCTATACTGTGGGAAGTGCGGATTCTTTAGTGTCCATACATCTCAGCTCCCAGGCTCTTACCGAGCAGCCAGCTTCTTGGCCCTCCTCCGAAGAGTCCTCCCCTGGTCACTTGTACGAGTTGCGTGTCCCTCCAATACCGAGAGCACACCGGGACACCTCCGAATCCTCCTGCAGTTACTGGGCCTCGAACTAGCCAGTTCCGAGGCTCGGGAACGGACGGATCCCCACCCCATACCATGATGGCCTCTGGGGCTGGTCAGGGTGACCATGCTTGCGGGGACGGCAGACACTCCTTGGCCCGGGACCCCTCAAAGGGCTGGTTCGGACCTGAACCAGGAATCAAAGCAGAAGCCGAACCCTGAACACGCGACTTCAGCACCTTAAATACACCCTCCCAGACTACACAGCGGGGCCATACGCGCCCACTGATTGGCTCTGGGAAAGATTGGTACCTAACACGTCCAACCAGGCTTGGTTCTCGGCCTGTCACAGGTGCCTCACTGCACCTATGACCAGGCAGAACTCCAGTACAGCCCAGCCAGACTGATGCCAAAGCAGATCCTGTACAATTAACCCCCAGAACTCTGTTACAGTTCTGGAAAACGAAATTTACACTGATAGCGCAAACTTTAATAAAGTGTGGGCGCTACATGTGTATGTAGCGGTACCCCATAGGGGCTGCGGATGTGGTTATAGCAATCCGCCAATCACCCTGCTGCCAACCCCTCATCAATCACCCAAAAGACAATGAACAGTCAATTGCTCTGTTTTCTTGCTTTTATTTGTGGGATAAAACTTGGATAGGAATGAGGGAAGTATGAGATGCCCATAGAGTTTTCAATAAGAAGGGTATCGTCCATGGCCTTGGACTTGGTAATGGATTTCCCCTTTAGAATCCTCACTGCAGACTATTGCTTCTTCTGTTATACCTGAATGAAGATTTACTACTCACGGCTTCCAGTTAAACAAGACGAATCACTCTGAATAATTTCCCTATGTTAGACTGATGTGGTTTTCCTGCCCCACAGTCTCTGGAAGTTACTACCACCGTGCACCCACAGGATCTTCCCTCCTGATAACTTAGCACATGGTAAATGACAGACTACTGCTCCCAGCCTGTCCATTTCTGTCCATGCTGTGCTCCCCGGCCACACAGCATGCTACGCTACTCTCTTCAGTACTTCTGCTTCTTCCGTTACACTGACCTTCTACTTTGTATCAAATCATGTGTTCCCCGGTCACAGAAAGCTGATAAGTTGGTCTACTTCCTCCACTTGATCTTCATTACATCCAGGTCCTGTGTTCCTCAGTCACAGCAGCCCGATGTACCCCACATGGATGAAGATCCTCATCTTTAACTCCTTCCCCGCGGTTCCTCAATTCCTCCTCCGCGCACGGCACATCCCCGCATGGGGATGCCCGGTGTAGCGGCCATAACCCCTGAGGGGCGGCCTTGACTTTTGGACTTACCAGTTACCTCCTCGTGGCACGTCAGTGAATGTCCTGGGGTTCCCAGGGTTAGTACCCAACAACTTTGGATGCTGACACATAAAAGTCCTTGTAAAGGTTTTTATTCTGCAGTGGTAACATCCAACATAACACAGCCTCAGATAGGAATAGAGGGCATGGGTGAAGAAACTCAGGCACCTTGAACTGCTGACATCCATTAAATGTCTCTAATCAACCCAGAGAGTAGCCACTCGCAGCTGGGCACTTCAATGCCGGATAAACCTCCAGCCGGAGGTTTAGCAGCCAACAATGTGATCCGGAACTTTACAAAAGTCTCTGCCACAGACTAGACATGGGAAAAAATTTGTTTCGTTTCGTTTCGTCCCGTTTCGTATATAAAAAAATTCGTAATTCGTAATTCGTGTACGAAATTCCGTTCGAATTCGTACGAAATACGAAATTCGGACGAATCGTAATTTTTTTTTACGAATCGTTAGTAAAGTTACGAATCGTTACGAATCGTTAACGCGGCTAATGAATTGTTGGTTCTCATAACACAGAGAACAATTCGAATCCAACTACAAATATCGAATTTCAATTTCAAGTTACGAATCGTTACGAATCGTTATGAATAGTTACGAATCGTTACGAATCGTTATGAATAGTTACGAATCGTTAGTAAATCCAACTACCAATATCGAATTTCAACTAATTTGAACGAAATTATTATAGCAGATATAACGAATGAATTCGAATGACAAAGTGTCATTTTTGCAGAAAAAAAAAAAGCGTAGGGGTCCCCCCAAATTCAATAACCAGGCCCTTCAGGTCTGGTATGGATATTAAGGGGGACCCCAGCCAAAAAAAAAAAAAAAAAAAATGGCGTGGGGTCCCCCCCAAATATCCATACCAGACCCTTCAGGTCTGGGATGGATTTTAAGGGGAACCCCGGCCAAAAAAAAAAAAAAAAAAATGGCGTGGGGTCCCCCTCAAAATCCATACCAGACCCTTTATCCGAGCACGCAACCTGGCAGGCCGCAGGAAAGGAGGGGGGGACGAGAGCGGCCCCCCCTCCCGCCTGAACCGTACCAGGCCACATGCCCTCAACATTGGGAGGGTGCTTTGGGGTCCCCCCCAAAGCACCTTGTCCCCATGTTGATGAGGACAAGGGCCTCATCCCCACAACCCTGGCCGGTGGTTGTGGGGGTCTGCGGGCGGGGGGCTTATCGGAATCTGGAAGCCCCCTTTAACAAGGGGACCCCCAGATCCCGGCCCCCCCCTGTGTGAAATGGTAAGGGGGTACAAAAGTACCCCTACCATTTCACCAAAAAAGTGGCAAAAATTGTAAAAATGACAGGAGACAGTCTTTGACAATTCCTTTATTAAAATCTTCTTTCTTCTTTCTTCTGGTCTTCCTTTCTTCATCTTCTCCTTCCGTCATCTTCTCCTTCCGTCATCTTCTCCTTCCGTCATCTTCTTCCATCTTCTTCTTCCTTCGATTCGCTTCTTCTTCCTCCGGTCTTCTCGTCCTTCTCGTCCGGCGTCGTCCTTCTCGTCCGGCATCGTCGTCTCTTCTCGCAGGCCGCTCCTCGCAATGGGAGGCTCCCGCTCTGTGAGGCTCCGCTCCGGGTGACAGGTCTTTTATAACGAAGGCACCTGGTGACCCCGCCCCCTCTGACGCACGGGGACGTCATGTGGAATTCCCTATGGCTTTCCCCATGACGTCAGAGGGGGGGGGCGGGGTCACCAGGTGCCTTCGTTATACAAGACCTGTCACCCGGAGCGGAGCCTCACAGAGCGGGAGCCTCCCATTGCGAGGAGCGGCCTGCGAGAAGAGACGACGATGCCGGACGAGAAGGACGACGCCGGACGAGAAGGACGAGAAGACCGGAGGAAGAAGAAGCGAATCGAAGGAAGAAGAAGATGGAAGAAGAAGATGGAAGAAGATGACGGAAGGAGAAGATGAAGAAAGAAGATTTTAATAAAGGAATTGTCAAAGACCGTCTCCTGTCATTTTTACCATTTTTGCCACTTTTTTGGTGAAATGGTAGGGGTACTTTTGTACCCCCTTACCAATTCACACAGGGGGGGGGGGCGGGATCTGGGGGTCCCCTTGTTAAAGGGGGCTTCCAGATTCCGATAAGCCCCCCGCCCGCAGACCCCCACAACCACCGGGCACGGTTGTGGGGATGAGGCCCTTGTCCTCATCAACATGGGGACAAGGTGCTTTGGGGGGGACCCCAAAGCATCCTCCCAATGTTGAGGGCATGTGGCCTGGTACGGTTCAGGCGGGAGGGGGGGCCGCTCTCGTCCCCCCCTCCTTTCCTGCGGCCTGCCAGGTTGCGTGCTCGGATAAGGGTCTGGTATGGATTTTATGGGGGACCCCACGCCATTTTTTTTGGCTAGGGTTCCCCTTAAAATCCATCCCAGACCTCTAGGGTCTGATATGGATTTTGAGGGGGACCCTACGCCATTTTTTTTTTTTTTTTTTGGCTGGGGTCCCCCTTAATATCCATCCCAGACCTGAAGGGCCTGGTTATTGAATTTGGGGGGACCCCTACGCATTTTTTTATCAATGACTTCAATGAATGACAGTTCTCTGTATTACGGATCCAACAATTCATTTGCCGGCAAATAGCTGCGACTCGTGATTTTAAATAGTTTTTTTTTCCTGCAAAAATGACACTGCAGGAACAGTTCTCTATATTAGATATACTGAATCTCGAATCATTCGAAGCATTCGTTATATCCGATATTATAATTTCTTTCATGTTAGTTGAAATTACATATTTGTTAGTTGTTGTATTCGAATTGTTCTCTGTATTACGGGAATCGGCAATTAGCCGCGAGTGATTTTAAATGTCTTTTTTTCCTGCAAAAATGACACATTGTACAGAGAGAGTTCTAAACACGGGAAACATGACCCCCTTCATAGACATACTATAGAGTATATAGTATATAGAAGGGGTCATGTTTCCTGTGCTTAGAACTCTCTCTGTACAATGTGTCATTTTTGCAGGAAAAAAAGACATTTAAAATCACTCGCGGCAAATTGCCGATTCCCGTAATACAGAGAACAATTCGAATACAACTACTAACAAATATCTAATTTCAACTAACATGAAAGAAATTATAATAGCGGATATAACGAATGCTTCGAATGCTTCGAATGCTTCGAGATTCAGTATATCTAATATAGAGAAATGTTCCTGCAGTGTCATTTTTGCAGGAAAAAAAAAAACTATTTAAAATCACGAGTCGCAGCTATTGCCGGCAAATGAATTGTTGGATCCGTAATACAGAGAACTGTCATTCATTGAAGTCATTGATAAAAAAAAGCGTAGGGGTCCCCCCAAATTCAATAACCAGGCCCTTGAGGTCTGGGATGGATTTTAAGGGGAACCCTAGCCCAAAAAAATGGCGTGGGGTCCCCCATAAAATCCATACCAGACCCTTTATCCGAGCACGCAACCTGGCAGGATGCAGGAAAGGAGGGGGGGATGAGAGCGGCCCCCCCTCCCGCCTGAACGTACCAGGCCACATGCCCTCAACATTGGGAGGATGCTTTGGGGTCCCCCCCAAAGCACCTTGTCCCCATGTTGATGAGGACAAGGGCCTCTTCCCCACAACCGTGCCCCGTGGTTGTGGGGGTCTGCGGGCGGGGGGCTTATCGGAATCTGGAAGCCCCCTTTAACAAGGGGACCCCAGATCCCGCCCCCCCCTGTGTGAATTGGTAAGGGGGTACAAAAGTACCCCTACCATTTCACCAAAAAAGTGGCAAAAATGGTAAAAATGACAGGAGACGGTCTTTGACAATTCCTTTATTAAAATCTTCTTTCTTCTTTCTTCATCCTTCGGTTTCTTCATCTTCTCCTTCCGTCATCTTCTTCCATCTTCTTCTTCCTTCGATTCGCTTCTTCTTCCTCCGGTCTTCTCGTCCTTCTCGTCCGGCGTCGTCCTTCTCGTCCGGCATCAGCGTCTCTTCTCGCAGGCCGCTCCTCGCAATGGGAGGCTCCCGCTCTGTGAGGCTTCGCTCCGGGTGACAGGTCTTGTATAACGAAGGCACCTGGTGACCCGCCCCCCTCTGATGCACGGGGACGTCATGTGGAATTCCCTATGGCTTTCCCCATGACGTCAGAGGGGGGGGCGGGGTCACCAGGTGCCTTCGTTATACAAGACCTGTCACCCGGAGCGAAGCCTCACAGAGCGGGAGCCTCCCATTGCGAGGAGCGGCCTGCGAGAAGAGACGACGATGCCGGACGAGAAGGACGACGCCGGACGAGAAGGACGAGAAGACCGGAGGAAGAAGAAGCGAATCGAAGGAAGAAGACGATGGAAGAAGATGACGGAAGGAGAAGATGAAGAAGGAAGACCAGAAGAAAGAAGAAAGAAGATTTTAATAAAGGAATTGTCAAAGACTGTCTCCTGTCATTTTTACCATTTTTGTCACCTTTTTTGGTGAAATGGTAGGGGTACTTTTGTACCCCCTTACCAATTCACACAGGGGGGGGGCGGGATCTGGGGGTCCCCTTGTTAAAGGGGGCTTCCAGATTCCGATAAGCCCCCCGCCCGCAGACCCCCACAACCACCGGGCACGGTTGTGGGGATGAGGCCCTTGTCCTCATCAACATGGGGACAAGGTGCTTTGGGGGGGACCCCAAAGCACCCTCCCAATGTTGAGGGCATGTGGCCTGGTACGGTTCAGGCGGGAGGGGGGCCGCTCTCGTCCCCCCCTCCTTTCCTGCGGCCTGCCAGGTTGCGTGCTCGGATAAGGGTCTGGTATGGATTTTATGGGGGACCCCACGCCATTTTTTTTGGCTAGGGTTCCCCTTAAAATCCATCCCAGACCTCAAGGGTCTGGTATGGATTTTGAGGGGGACCCTACGCCATTTTTTTTTTTTTTGGCTGGGGTCCCCCTTAATATCCATCCCAGACCTGAAGGGCCTGGTTATTGAATTTGGGGGGACCCCTACGCATTTTTTTTATCAATGACTTCAATGAATGACAGTTCTCTGTATTACGGATCCAACAATTCATTTGCCGGCAATAGCTGCGACTCGTGATTTTAAATAGTTTTTTTTTCCTGCAAAAATGACACTGCAGGAACAGTTCTCTATATTAGATATACTGAATCTCGAATCATTCGAAGCATTCGTTATATCCGCTATTATAATTTCTTTCATATTAGTTGAAATTAGATATTTGTTAGTTACAATACAACATTCGAATTGTTCTCTGTATTACGGGAATCAGCAATTAGCCGCGAGTGATTTTAAATGTCTTTTTTTCCTGCAAAAATGACACATTGTACAGAGAGAGTTCTAAACACGGGAAACCTGCGCCCTTCTATATACTATATACTCTATAGTATGTCTATGAAGGGGGTCATGTTTCCCGTGTTTAGAACTCTCTCTGTACAATGTGTCATTTTTGCAGGAAAAAAAGACATTTAAAATCACTCGCGGCTAATTGCCGATTCCCGTAATACAGAGAACAATTCGAATGTTGTATTGTAACTAACAAATATCTAATTTCAACTAATATGAAAGAAATTATAATAGCGGATATAACGAATGCTTCGAATGATTCGAGATTCAGTATATCTAATATAGAGAACTGTTCCTGCAGTGTCATTTTTGCAGGAAAAAAAAAAAACTATTTAAAATCACGAGTCGCAGCTATTTGCCGGCAAATGAATTGTTGGATCTGTAATACAGAGAACTGTCATTCATTGAAGTCATTGATAAAAAAAATGCGTAGGGGTCCCCCCAAATTCAATAACCAGGCCCTTCAGGTCTGGGATGGATATTAAGGGGGACCCCCCAAAAAAAAAAAAAAAAATGGCGTAGGGTCCCCCTCAAAATCCATATCAGACCCTTGAGGTCTGGGATGGATTTTAAGGGGAACCCTAGCCAAAAAAAATGGCGTGGGGTCCCCCATAAAATCCATACCAGACCCTTATCCGAGCACGCAACCTGGCAGGCCGCAGGAAAGGAGGGGGGGACGAGAGCGCCCCCCCTCCCGCCTGAACCGTACCAGGCCACATGCCCTCAACATTGGGAGGATGCTTTGGGGTCCCCCCCAAAGCACCTTGTCCCCATGTTGATGAGGACAAGGGCCTCATCCCCACAACCGTGCCCGGTGGTTGTGGGGGTCTGCGGGCGGGGGGCTTATCGGAATCTGGAAGCTCCCTTTAACAAGGGGACCCCCAGATCCCGGCCCCCCCCCTGTGTGAAATGGTAAGGGGGTACAAAAGTACCCCTACCATTTCACCAAAAAAGTGGCAAAAATGGTAAAAATGACAGGAGACGGTCTTTGACAATTCCTTTATTAAAATCTTCTTTCTTCTTTCTTCTGGTCTTCCTTTCTTCATCTTCTCCTTCCTTCATCTTCTTCCATCTTCTTCTTCCTTCGATTCGCTTCTTCTTCCTCCGGTCTTCTCGTCCTTCTCGTCCGGCGTCGTCCTTCTCGTCCGGCATCGTCGTCTCTTCTCGCAGGCCGCTCCTCGCAATGGGAGGCTCCCGCTCTGTGAGGCTTCGCTCCGGGTGACAGGTCTTTTATAACGAAGGCACCTGGTGACCCCGCCCCCCCTCTGACGTCATGGGGAAAGCCATAGGGAATTCCACATGACGTCCCCATGCGTCAGAGGGGGGCGGGGTCACCAGGTGCCTTCGTTATAAAAGACCTGTCAGCGGAGCGGAGCCTCACAGAGCGGGAGCCTCCCATTGCGAGGAGCGGCCTGCGAGAAGAGACGACGATGCCGGACGAGAAGGACGACGCCGGACGAGAAGGACGAGAAGACCGGAGGAAGAAGAAGCGAATCGAAGGAAGAAGAAGATGGAAGAAGATGAGGAAGGAGAAGATGAAGAAAGGAAGACCAGAAGAAAGAAGAAAGAAGATTTTAATAAAGGAATTGTCAAAGACCGTCTCCTGTCATTTTTACCATTTTTGCCACTTTTTTGGTGAAATGGTAGGGGTACTTTTGTACCCCCTTACCATTTCACACGGGGGGGGGCGGGATCTGGGGGTCCCCTTGTTAAAGGGGGCTTCCAGATTCCAATAAGCCCCCCGCCCGCAGACCCCCACAACCACCGGGCAGGGTTGTGGGGAAGAGGCCCTTGTCCTCATCAACATGGGGACAAGGTGCTTTGGGGGGGACCCCAAAGCACCCTCCCAATGTTGAGGGCATGTGGCCTGGTACGGTTCAGGCGGGAGGGGGGGCCGCTCTCGTCCCCCCCTCCTTTCCTGCGGCCTGCCAGGTTGCGTGCTCGGATAAAGGGTCTGGTATGGATTTTGAGGGGGACCCCCACGCCATTTTTTTTTTTTTTTTTTGGCGGGGTTCCCCTTAAAATCCATCCCAGACCTGAAGGGCCTGGTTATTGAATTTGGGGGGACCCCTACGCTTTTTTTTTTTTTTTTTTATATCAATGAATGACTGTTTTTTAAATAGCTTTTTTTTCTGCAAAAATGACACTTTGTCATTTGAATTCATTCGAATGCATTCAAATTCATTCGTTATATCTGCTATAATAATTTCGTTTGAATTAGTTGAAATTTGATATTGGTAGTTGGATTCGAATAATTTGGAGCTGAAATTCGTAAACTGTTTTTTTCCCTGCAAAAATGACACTTTGTCATTCGAATTCATTCGAATCCATTCGAATTCATTCGAATTCATTCGAATTCATTCGAATCATTCGGCGACGAAATTCGTAAACGGAATTTCGTATTCCGTACTGAATTCGTAAAAAAAAAAATTTGTACTATAGATTCGTAAATTCGTACGAATTTCAAAAAATTCGTACGAATTACGAATTCGTACGAAACGAATCGCACATGTCTACCACAGACTAGATTGCAACTGAAAGTAGTAGGAACCTTTCTCACAGTACCTGGAACTTCATCTGTGTCCTTGGTAGTACCGTGAGAAGTGTGGATTCTTTAGTGTCCATACAACTCAGCTCCCAGGCTCTTGCTGAGCAGCCAGCTTGTTGGCCCTCCTCCGAAGAGTCCTCCCCTGGTCGCTTGTATGAGCGGCGATGCCCCTCCAATACCGAGAGCACACTGGGACACCTCCGAATCCTCCTTCAGTCACTGGGCCTGGGGCTAACCGGCTCCGAGACTCTGGAACAGACGGATCCCTGCCTCAGACCATGCGGGTCTATGGGGCTGGTCAGATTGACAATGCTTGCGGGACGGCAAATGCTCCCAGGCCCGGGACCCCTCACGGGGCTACCCCCATCCAGAACCAGGAACAGACAGCTACGGCTGAACCCCGAACATGTGACTTCAGCACCTTAAGTACCCCTTCCCAGACTACGCAGCAAGGCCAGACGCGCCCACTGATTGGCTCCGGCAAATATTGGTACCTAAGACGTCCAACCAGGCCTGGTTCTCAACCTGTCATGGGTGCCTCAATGCACCTATGACCAGGCAGAACCCTAGTAAAGCCCAGCCAAACTGATGCCAAAGTAAACCTGTACAATTAACCCTCAGAACCCCATTACTGTTCTGAGGGAAAACGAAATTTCCATTTATAGCGCACACTCGTTAAAGTGTGACCGATACACCGGTACAGCACCTCAGCACTCCATGCTGTATTTCCTGTGCTCCACAACTCCTCCCTGGAAGCATGTGACCCCAGCTTATATGGGAGGCCTGCCCCCTGCCAATTCAAGTTAATGATTGGTCAGAGCTGCCTGCCACTCAGGTCTCAAGTTAGCAGAGGAGGCGTCTCTGAGCCAAAGTGTAGGTGGCCACACCCCCCACTATACTGACACTCCCATCCCCAGATCAAAACAACCAGGCCTGAAATGAAAACACAGGCCTGGCTAAATTTACCTGTATCTCAGCCCTGCAACTAGAAAAAGACTATTCGTTACACAGCGAGAACCGGGATTTGTGTGTGTAAACTGAGAGGAGAAGAGACTGATCGTGTGTTCATACAAAGTATGAACACACATTCTCTCTCTTTCCCTAGCACGTCCCATCCCCCCTACAGTTATAACACCTCCCAGGGAACACAATTAACCCCTTGATCGCCCCCAAGTGTTAACCCCTTCCCTGCCAGTAACATTTTTACAGTAATCAGTGCATTTTTATAGCACTGATCGCTGTATAATTGTCAATGGTCCCAAAAATGTGTCAAAAGCGTCCAATTTGTCTGCCGCAATATCGCAGTCCCGATAAAAATCACAGACCGCCGCCATTACTAGTAGAAAAGTAAATAATAATAAAAATGCCATAAATCTAGCCCCTATTTTGTAGACGCTATAACTTTTGCACAAGCCAATTAATATATGCTTATTGTGATTTTTTTTTTTTTTTTTTTTAGCAAAAATATGTAGAAGAATATATATCGGCCTAAACTGAGGAAGAAATTCGTTTCTTTGAAAAAAAAAAAATGTGGGATATTTATTATAGTAAAAAGTAAAAGATATTCAAAATTGTCCCTGTTCTTTTGTTTATACCGCAAAAAATAAAAACATCAGAGGTGATCAAATACCACCAAAAGAAAGCTCTATTTGTGGGGAAAAAAGGACGCAAATTTTGTTTGGGTACAACATCGCACGGTCAGAAATGGTGCTAAAATCTTTTCCGGGGCTGAAGCGGTTAACAAATCAACTGAGAGTCGAGCTCAGCCTCGCCCTGTGCAGAGGCGTTGCAATGAGTTCAATTGAATTTCTAGCTCCAGATACTTTCAGTTTTGTCTGAACATTTATACGGATTCTGTAACCTTGAAATACGGGCACAACCTCTGCCAGGGCTGTATTGATCGTAGGTTGGATACACGGGAGGTGTCTGGAGAATATTCCGGTCTTGTATGCAGAGACAAGTTTCAGGATCGGCCTGCACTGCAGAAGAAAATTAAACCTTGTAATATGGCAGAGAATTCACTGTCTGCTCAGCCAGATCGGGGTGAGTCCGGGGTCTTCTGTACTCACTGTGTGGACTCTCCTGTACCTGCTGTTAGATCCTGTCTACACTGTGAGGTTTCTCTGTGTGATAAACACCTGAGAGTCCACAAAAAGTCCCCAGAACACGTCTTATGTGACCCCACCTTGTCCATGGAGAGCAGGAAATGCTCCGTCCATAACAAGATGCTGGAGTATTACTGCACTGAGGATGGTACTTGCGTCTGTGTGTCCTGCAGTTTGGCTGGAGAACATCGGGGACACCAGGTGGAGATGTTGGAAGACGCTTCTGGGAAAAAGAAGGAGACTCTGAGGAATGTTCTGCAGAAACTTCTGACAAAGAGAGAGGAGACGGAGGAAAGAATCCAGAGTCTGCAGGAACACAGGTGGAAAGTAGAAGAAGAAGCAGCCGGTGACACCGAGAGAGTCACTGCCCTGTTTAGAGATCTCGGGAGACGTCTGGAAGAACTGGAGAAGAGAGTGCGGAGGGAGATCTCTGAGCGGGCAGAGCGGGTCTTTATCTCCATATTGGATTTCACCCGGGATCTGGAAATAAAGAAGGAGGAGCTGTCCGGGAAGTTGCGTCACATTGAGGAGCTGTGTAACGTGACGGATCCACTGACTGTCTTACAGGAATCAGACACAGGTGACTTGTGTGATACTGAGGATGGAGATAATGAGGACAGAGAGAGACACGAGGAGCTCCTCCATGATGGAGGGGGTCTGGGTGTGGCGGGGGTCTTACACACAGGTTTATCGGACATAATAACAGAGGTAAATGTACACTTCCCTATACGGGAATCTTCAGACATATTAATGGATGTAAACACAGCTGGTAATGAGCTACAGATATCAGATGACAGGAAAACTGCTTCCTGGTCATATATAGACCAGAATCGCCGAGAAACACCAGAGAGATCTCAGGATTGTCCTCAGGTGATGAACAGTCAGAGTTTCTCCTCAGGGAGTCATTACTGGGATGTGGATGTTGGGGGGTCAGAGAGCTGGAGAGTTGAAATGTGTTACCCTGCAGACATATTACTTGATGTAAACACAGCTAGTAATAAGCTACAGATATCAGATGATGGGAAAACTGTATCCAGGCCAGATAGGAACCAGAGGCGCCCACAAGCACCAGAGAGATTCCAGTATTGTCCTCAGGTGATGAGCAGTCAGAGTTTCTCCTCAGGGAGACATTACTGGGATGTGGATGTCGGGGGATCAGATGAATGGGTAGTCGGGATGTGTTACCCCAGTATACAGAGGAGAGGACGTAAGTCAGAGATTGGAAAGGATAACAAGTCCTGGGGATTGGACAGGTCTGGTAATCGGTATTTTGTGATACATGACAGTAAAGATATCCCGTTACCCACCAATCTCTCCAGTAACAGAGTCAGGATAGAGCTGGATTATGAGGCCGGGCGGATCTCCTTTTACGATTTGTGTGACCCGATCCAACGCCTCAACACCTTCACCACCACCTTCACGGAGCCCCTCCATGCTGTGTTTAATGTATTGAAAGGTTGTATAAAGATATGTAAGGAGAGAAGTGAGAACGCCCAGAGTCTGGTGACATCACATGAATGGGTGATGGGAATGGATCATTGATCAGCCACTGCTTGGGGGAAGTGGTGGCTCCATAGGTAGAGGAGCCACCCTAAGATAGGATATGTGTTACTGGCAGGATCACTAGGGGGAAAAAAGGGGGCAAAAAGGACTAAAATTGATAAGCTTCAATATATATCATTTTTGTTTTTGGGTTTATTACCACTTTAAGTCTTTTCTCCAGAACAAGCATGCTGTAAATCCATGGTTCTTAACCTCAGTCCTCAAGTTCCTTTATCTTGCACAGGTGCTTTAAATCAGAGTCAATGGCTTGGTGTCATGGTTATGCAATAGAGTTGTCTGCTTACCTGTCTCCATGTGTTCATCTCTAGAGACCAGCCGACCCTCACCTGACTGCTTTTATAATCCCTCCTCTGGCATGGCTCCACCCCAGCTCCTATCAGAGAACTCTATATTAACCTTTGCACTGCAGGCCAACCCTGCTGATCAACCTTTGTGTGTTTGGCTTTCTGTTACCTGCCGCGTGTGCTTCAGTTGTTCTGTTACCAACTTTGGCGTGTCCCTGACTATCCCTGGTTGCCTATGAGCCTAACCTTCTGGCGTGTCCCTAACTATCCCTGGTTGCCTGTGACCCTGACCTTCTGGCGTGTGTCCCTGACTATCCCTGGTTGCCTGTGACCCTGACCTTCTGGCGTGGCCCTGACTATCCCTGGTTGCCTGTGACCCTGACCTTCTGGTGTGTCCCTGACTATCCCTGGTTGCCTGTGACCCTGAACCTTTGGTGTGAACTCTGCTGTCCTTGTCTGCTTGTGGCCCTGACCTTGGCTTAATCCCTTACTATCCCTGTCCTCCTGTTGCCTACTGTGGGTGTGCGCTGGGGGACCCTGGGGGTTGCGACCTGGAGCCAGTTGCAGCCCAGTCCATCCTCACCACTAGAGGCTCTGGTGAACACCTGCTGGCTCTTAGACTCCGCACCCCAGGGAATCTTATGCTCTAACCCCGGTGGGATCCGTCTTGGTGTCCGGCGGCCCTGTCTTCCATATCACCTTGACTCCCATCCGCTGCAGTCAGCCGTATGGTCTACTACCTTGCGGTGCACTCCTGATCCCTACGGTGTGCATCTGTCACCTAGCCTCTAGGTGACCTGACACTTGGTATTTTGGACAGCTATTTTTCATCTAAGAGAAATTCCCAAAACATGGCCTGTTGGGTGTACATGAGGACCGAGGTTGAGAACCACTGCTGTAAATATACTTGTTCCGGGTCAAAGACCAAGACAGTGTTGAAGCCAAAGCATCAGCATGACAGCCAGGGAACTAGCATTCTCAAAGGGAGTTTAGAAATGGCGGCCCCCATGCTTCTATCATGACAGATTCCCTTTAAATATAAATAGTAATTCATTATCTGACACAATGATAACTGCCAGGTATGTCTGGATTCCAGGGACAGTCCCAGGATTTAGAGGATTTAGAGGTTTGTCTCTGGAAATGTTGCTGATTTTAATCATATTTTTTATATTTTTCTCTATTATGATTTGTATTACAGAGTAATTTCTCCTTCCATATAATTACACTATTACTATTCCTTTGCTAATATGTCAAGAGCTCAACGCATTTCACCAACATTGTTTTTTCAGGACCTCAGTATCTTGACCGCAAAGAAAATGTGGCCTATCAAACAGGAAAAAGCACAACAATTCATTTTAGTAAATAACATGCAACACGATACAGTAGTACCTTTGATTACGAGCATAATCCGTTCCAGAAGAATGCTTGTAATGCAAAGCACTCGTATATCAAAATCAGCACTGAAAATGGATCACGATATCAGAATGTTTAATCCAATACAGATTAATGTGACCTATAATACATACAGACCATATATTTATGAATATTGAGGTACTGAGGAAGCAATGTTGCTGAAAACACGTCGACATATTAGCAACGGAATATTGTTGAAGTGTAATTATATGGCCTGCATTATCCAAAATGAGCATTGACCTTATGGTTTTAGGAATGTAATGCTAGCATATTTTAACGTTTTGTAATAAACATATACATTTTTTGCTGAATTTCTGTGTTTCGCTGTCCTTCTCTGGTACCAGTAAAGCCCACAAGGTTCTATATGTATATTCTTTAAAGGTTATTTTATCCTTCATATTCCTGTTTCTATCAATGTCGGCAGTTTTCAGTCCTGGAAAAACACGTCTCCTTCATACAGGAGAGAGTTCTGGGAAATCTCTGGAAGATATATGAGGAATAATGAGGTTGTCTCACTTCCTGTTAAAGCAGAACTCCGGGCTGTATTCATGTATACAGAGCCGTATTCATTCCTCTCTTCTATCTGCCCGGAGTTCAGCTTTAAATTAGAGAAGACACCCCGACATTCTCCTCCTCCTTTCCTAAGATTTTTTTAGTTTTTTTTTCTCTAAATGTTTTTCTCCTAAAGTCTCCATTTATATAGAGAAATGTTCTTTTATCATATAGTGATAGGAAGTGATGAGGCCTTAGGGTTATAGGAGAACGGCTGGACTGAGGAGCTGCTAGAAGTAGTATTGTCCATGTCTAAAGGGGTCCCAGGAAATCTTTATTTCATAGAAAAGAATCCAGAAATAGATCTGCAGATCAGGGTCTGGATTGTGCTTGGCAGAAGAGCTGACAATCCACATCAGATTTCCCCTATGATAACCCCAGAGACATCTATCATCTGTTGTAATCATCCTGCCGTCCACCAGAGGACCCGATTAGGAATGTTCATGTTTCTATTGGTCATGTTCTATTTCTATCACCGGAGTCATGTGATCAGTTCTGTCAATCATTTTTCTGATCTTTTATGTCCCAATCATGTCTAGTAATTAGAAGTGATTGTAAGGAATCATATTGTATTGGAAGTGATTTCTTTATAATAAATGGAGATGAAACATTTCCTCAGCTTGGGTTGTGCTCACTGTATAAACAGTAAAAAAGGGAGGACAGACCATATTGGTCCCATAAAGAATGAGGAAGGACATCTGGTTACAAAGGATGGGGAGATGGCGAAGGTATTGATTTTATTCTTTCCTCAGTCTTCACAAGAGAATCGGGGGGCTTCAGTAACCAAAACTGCAGTGTTTATCCTCATGACACATCACAGGAAGCACCTCCATGGCTAACAGAGGACAGAATTAGAGATAGACTTGGAAAACATAATATTAATAAGTCACCGGAACCAGATGGCTTGCACCCGAGGGTTCTTAGGGAACTCAGTCAAGTAATTGCCAGACCATTGTTCCTAATATTTACTGACAGTCTACTGACTGGAATGGTACCAGCTGATTGGAGAAAAGCCAATGTAGCACCAATATTAAAAAAAAGGGCCAAAATACATCCCTGGGAATTACAGACCAGGTAGCCTAACATCAATAGTATGCAAGCTCTTGAAAGGGATAAGGGGCAATATACATTAGCAGTAATCAGCATGGATTCATGAAGAATCGTTCTTGCCAAACCAATCTACTAACCTTCTATGACGAGGTGAGTTGCCATCTAGGTAAAGGAAGGCCCGTAGACGTGGTGTATCTGGATAAAGGTAGGCCCGTAGACGTGGTGTAGCTAGATAAAGGAAGGTCCGTAGACATGGTGTATCTGGATAAAGGAAGGTCCGTAGACGTGGTGTATCTGTATTTTGCAAAAGCATTTGACACAGTTCCCCATAAACGTTTACTGTACAAAATAAGGTCCGTTGGCATGGACCATAGGGTGAGTACAAGGATTGAAAATTGGCTACAAGGGGAGTTCAGAGGGTGGTGATAAATGGGGAGCACTCGGAATGGTCAGGGGTGGGTAGTGGGGTCCACCAGGGTTCTGTGTTGGGACCAATCCTATTTAATTTGTTCATAAACGATCTGGAGGATGGGGATGGGGGAAACAGTTCAATCTCTGTATTTGCGGACGATACTAAGCTAAGCAGAGCAATAACTTCTCTGCAGGATGTGGACACCTTGCAAACAAGTTGCTGAGCAAATTAATGGGGTGGGCAACTACATGGCAAATGAGGTTTAATGTGGAAAAATGTAAAATAATGCATTTGGGTGGCAAAAATATGAATGCAATATATACACTGGGGGGAGAACCTCTGGGGGGATCTAGGATGGAAAATGACCTGGGATCCTCGTAGATGATAGACTTTAGCAATGGCATGCAATGACAAGCTGCTGCTAACAAAGCAAACATAATATTGGCATTAAAAAGGGGATCAATTCCAGAGATAAAACAATAATTCACCCGCTCTACAAGACTCTGGTCCGGCTGCACCTCGAGTATGCTGTCCAGTTCTGGGCACCAGTCCTCAGGAAGGATGTACTGTAAATAGAGAGAGTACAAAGAAGAGCAACAAAGCTAATAAAGGGTCTGGAGGATATTAGTTATGAGGAAAGGTTGCGAGCACTGAACTTATTCTCTCTGGAGAAGAGACGCTTGAGAGGGGATATGATTTCAATTTACAAATACCGTACTGGTGACCCCACAATTGGGGTTAAAACTTTTACATGGAAGGGAGTTTAATAAGACTTGTGGCCACTCATTAAAATTAGAAGAATTTAGGTTTAACCTTAAACTATGTAGAGGGTTCTTTACTGTAAGAGCGTCAAGGATGTGGAATTCCCTTCCACAGTCTCAGCGGGGGGGAATCGATCGTTTTCAAAAAACTATTAGATAATCACCTGAACGACCGCAACATACAGGGATATACAATTTAATACTGACATATAATCACACACATAGGTTGGACTTGATGGACTTGTTTCTTTTTTCAACCTCACCTACTATGTAACTATGATATGAGAAGTTCTAGAACCCCAAAGACCCTTGACACCGGGGTTACTGTGTATATTCAGGATGAGCCCCGCCACTGCACACTGCGTGATCTGAGCCAGAAGAAGCCACGCCCACATCCACCAATGGGGATCAGTATAGATGCTGATAGGGGGAGGGGCTGGAGGATGACACTCCTACACAGGGACTTCTGTAGCTCACAGATGGACATGACCTGAAATGATTGTGGTCTACTGATGTCTTTATTATTTCAGGTAAGAAGCTGAAAAACAAAGAAATCTAGATATTAGAATGGAGTCATTCTACTGTGATGGGGCTGAAGTCATTTCCCATGATCCTCGGAGAGAGTATTACAGGAGATAGGTCAGGTACTCTGCTCCAGCAGAAATGATTCCATCACATTGGTCAGAATCTCCAGGTCATTGTCCAACCAGCACTAAGACATGAGAGCTGGAATATGATTGGTTACTAAGGGCAACACAGACACTTTCCTCTCAGATACATTTAAGGATTTGGGAACAATTCATATCAGTTTGATTTGTGAAAAATGGAGTTCGGTAGATGATCTGCAACTGTTTAGAGGATTGTTACCGAATCCATAATTGTCTAATGAGTGCCGGACTACGAGGCCTGAAAGGAGTGGGGTTGTGTTCTCTATCCATGTGATGTACAATTTCTTATTCTTATTCTCAATTCATTTATTGAAAGGATATAATTCAGTTTTCTATTGTATCTCCTTCTGATGATCCCATCACACCCGTATATGAGGAGACTCCACATTATGTATGAAGTGAAGGATGATTATGGTGGTCATTTCTTATTCTGACTCCAATCATTGTAATAGTGACGGATCCTTCCCTGAGTCCTCTATGCCTGGCCTGGGCGGAGTGGAGATGAGCACTGCCACCAATCTTCATCACATAGATGGACTCACCAACATACTCGTCATCCATGGAGATCATATATTGTATGAGGGTGATGTGTGTGAAGGTGATACATAAAGAATGTGCTGGATGGAAAGATGAGACGATTTATATATTATATATATGATATAATCCCTTGATAAAGTCACGTGTTCGTGACGCAACGCGTCGGGAGGAGGAGCCTAGTGACGTCACCGAGACAACGAGGACGAGCAGGGCAGAGAGCCCTACACAGTGCCTGACACATTTTTTGCTACCGCGCTCATATCGCAGGGTGCTGTGTGAGTAGATCGGCTTTACCACATTTCAACACACCATTTTATGTAGCAATACTGCGCAATGTGTTTTGCATTTTCCTTTTGTACCCACATTTAAGCACGGAAAGGGACAAGAGGGGCAAAGAGGAAGAGACCACCAGGAAGCATCATCCTAAAGATAAGTGAAAGTGACACTTATTATAACTAATTTTACACCAGCAACAGCACCTATATCCACTAACAGTGCTCATACATTTTTAACCACGCCTCAAAGGGTTAACTAAGTAAACTAATTAATGGTGTTTTTAGCTTATTGCCTGATGGCTTAACACAAAGCATACATTTAATTAATTAAGCAACAGGTCTAACTAATGAGGAAAACCGATAATGTGGCCGCAGTAAATCACAAACAAGCATAACAAATGCATGGACTCATTAGGGGCTAATTAACAGCAATTGATACAGTTGTGGCTTCTCTTTTTAAAAACCCACCAAGCACAACAACTAAATATTTTAAAATTCACTGGTACCACACAACACTTTATCAAGAAAGTTTTTAATTTATTTATGCTTATTCTAAGCGCATTTCTCACGGATATATGAAATTTTATTGAACACTGGAACACATATCACTTATGTAGCACGTTTTGCACAAAGGAATTCTTTTAATTTATCTACTGAAGTTTTTAAGGTTGATTCAGAGCGCACCCATTGCACAACTTTGTGTGTATTTTTAACATAATTTTTCACGTGTGAGAACACTAATTTATGGGTTGCAGCCATATCATTTGGTTATCTTATAATAACTGTTTTTAAATATTTTAATATTCATTCTAGCGCTTAAGTATACACACCCAAGATTTATATATTAACACTTATTTTATGTATAACTAGATCAATGTTTATTATAAATTTAGTTGTAGTTCTGCTTTAAGCATTTGAAGGCCAAAAGTAAGATTGCCATCCTCACCTTAGTAAGATGAGTCTTGTAGGAGAGAAGGCAGGAACTGACACTTAGGAAGGAGGAAATGACATCACAGAATATGGGAGGAGAGATAGGATAGAACAGAGGAGGAGAGGGGAGGAAGGATGAAATTACATCACAGATTGTGGGAGGAGAGATAGGATAGAACAGAGGAGGAGAGAGGAGGAAAGAGGAAATGACATCACAGAATATGGGAGGGGAGAAAGGATAGAACAGAGGAGGAGAGAGGAGGAAAGAGCAAATGGAATCACAGAATATGGGAGGAGAGATAGGATAGAACAGAGGAGGAGAGAGGAGGAAAGAGCAAATGGAATCACAGAATATGGGAGGATAGATAGGATAGAACAGAGGAGGAGAGAGGAGGAAGGAGGAAATTACATCACAGAATATGGGAGGAGAGATAGGATAGAACAGAGGAGGAGAGAGGAGGAAAGAGCAAATGGAATCACAGAATATGGGAGGAGAGATAGGATAGAACAGAGGAGGAGAGAGGAGGAAGGAGGAAATTACATCACAGAATATGGGAGGAGAGATAGGATAGAACAGAGGAGGAGAGAGGAGGAAAGAGCAAATGGAATCACAGAATATGGGAGGAGAGATAGGATAGAACAGAGGAGGAGAGGGGAGGAAGGAGGAAATTACATCACAGAATATGGGAGGAGAGATAGGATAGAACAGAGGAGGAGAGAGGAGGAAAAATGAAATGACATCACAGAATATGGGAGGAGAGATAGGATAGAACAGAGGAGGAGAGAGGAGGAAAGAGGAAATTACATCACAGAATATGGGAGGAGAGATAGGATAGACCAGAGGAGGAGAGAGGAGGAAAGAGGAAATGGAATCACAGAATATGGGAGGAGAGATAGGATAGAACAGAGGAGGATAGAGGAGGAAGGAGGAAATTACATCACAGAATATGGGAGGAGAGATAGGATAGAACAGAGGAGGATAGAGGAGGAAGGAGGAAATTACATCACAGAATATGGGAGGAGAGGTAAGATAGAACAGAGGAGGAGAGGGGAGGAAAGAGGAAATTACATCATAGAATACGGGAGGAGAGATAAGATAGAACAGAGGAGGAGAGAGGAGAAAGAGGAGGAAATGGAATCACAGAATATGGGAGGAGAGATAGGATAGAACAGAGGAGGAGAAAAGAGCAGAGAGGTAGGGGGGGGGGGAGAAAGAGAAGAGAAAGGAGGAGAGAAAAAATAGAGAGGAGGGAGGAGAGAAGAAAAGGAGAGGATGGAGAGAGGAGAGGAGAGAGAGAGATGCAAGAGAGAGGAGGGAGGAGGATAGATTATAGAGAGCGGAAGATAGAAGAGAAAGAGAGGAGGGAGGAGGAGTGAAAACATTGAAATGATGGAGCGAGAGCAGACAGGGGAGGTAAGTGTAGGAAGAAAAGCAAGGAGCAGAGAAGAGAGAAAGAGAGGAGAAAGGAGAAGAAGAAAGAAAGAGAGGAGGAGGGAGGAAAAAGAAAAGAGAGGAGGGAGGAAGAGAAAAGAGAATAAGAGGAAGGAGGGGGAGAGAAGAGAAAAAAAGGAAGGAGTGGGAGAGAAAAGAAAGAGAGGGAGGAGGAGAAGAGAAAGGAGGGAGGAGGAAGGGGAGAGAACAGAGAGAGAGCAGAAGGAGAAGTAGTGAAGAGAAAGAGAGAAAATAGAGAAAGGGGAGAGAGGAGGAGACAAGAGAGAAGGGAGGAAGGAGGAGATAAGAGAGAGAGAAAAGAGTGAGAGGAAGGGAAATCAAGGAGTAGAGGAAGCGTGAGGAGGAAGAAGGATAGAAGCGATGGGACAAGGAAAAGAGAGCAGAGAGAAGAGAAAGACAGGGAGTAAGGAAGACAGAAGAGTGAAGAGAGAGAGGAGAGGAGGGAGGCAGAGATAGAAGAGAGAGAGAGGTATAGAAAGGAGATAGAAGAAAGAATAGAAAGAGAGGAGGGAGGAGGAGAGAAGAAAAAGATGGAGGAGAGAGGATACAGAGAGAAAGGAGGGAGGAGGAGAGAAGAAAAAGAGAGAAAGAAGAAGAGAGTAAGAGAGAGAGAAAAAGAGAGAAGAGAGAAGAGAGAGGAGGAGAGAAGAGAAAGAAGAAGAAGAAAACAAAAAAGAGGAGGGAGAGGAGAGAGGAGAGAAGAGGAGAGAAAGAGGAAAAGAGAAGAGAGAAGAGAGAGAGAAGAAGAAGGAGAAGAGAGAAGAGAAAGAAGAGAGAGAGAAAAGAGAGAAGAGAAGAAGAGAGAAGAGAGAGAGAAAGAGAAGAAGAGAGAGAGAGAGAGAGGGAGGAGAGAAAGAAGAGGGGAGGAGAGAGAGAGGAGGCAGACAAAAAGGGAAAGTGAGACGGGTGGAGGGGAAAAGAGAGAGAAATGAGGGAAGAGACTTGAAGGGAAGAAGGAGGAGATAAAAGAGAGAGGAGGGTGGAGATCAGGAAGGAGGAGAGAAAATAGAAGGAGGAGGAAAGAGACAGAAATAGAGAGAGAGAAAATAAAAAAGAGAGAGGAGAGAGAGAGAGGAGAAAGACAGAAATAGAAGAGGGAGGAGGAATGAAGAGAGAGGTGGAGAGAGAGAGAAAGAAAGAGAAAGAAGAAAAAGAGAAAGAAGGAAAGAAAAAAAGAAGAAGAGAGAGAGAGAGAGGAGGGAAAGGAGAGAAGAAAAAGAAAAAGAGAGGAGAGAAGAGAGAAGAGGAGAGAGAAAGGGGGGAGGTGTAGAGCAAAGAGAGAGAGCAGAAGGAGAAGAGAGAGAGAAGAAGAAGAGAAGAAAAGAAGGAGAGAAGAAGAAGAAGAAGAGAGAGAAGAGGAAGAGAGAAGAAAAGAGAGAGAAGAGGGAGAAGAGAGAAGAGGGAGAGATCAGGAAGGAGGAGAGAAAAAACAGAGTGAGGAGAAAGAAGGACAGAAGGGGCAGAGAGAGAGAAGGGAGAGGAAGAGAAGATAGGAAGAAAGAAAAAGAAAGAGAAGAAGAGAGAAGAGGAGAAAAAGAAAGAGAGAGAGAAGAGAGGAGAGAAGAAGAGAGAAGAAGAAGAAGAAGAGAGAGAGGAAGGAGGCAGAGAGAGAGAGAAAGAAGAGAGGAGAGAGAAGAGAAAGAAGAAAGTTGAAGAAAGAAGAGAAAGAGAACAGGAAGGAGGAGAAAGAGAAGAGAAGAGATGAAGAAGATAAGAGAAGAAGAAGAAGAGAGAGAGAAAGAGAAAAGAGAGAGAGAAGAAGGAGGAGAGAAGAGAAGAGGAGAGAGAAGAATAAAGAAAAGAGAGAAAGGAGAAGGAGAGAAGAAGAAGAGAGAGAGAGAGAAGAAGGAAGAAAGAAGAAAGAGAGAGAGGAGGAAAGAGGGGAGAAGATAGAGGGGAGGAAGGAGGGATGCAGATAGGGAGAGGAGGGAGGAGAGGAGAAGGGAGGAGGACAAACAGCAAGAGAGAGAGGAGGGAGGAGGAAAGAGAAGAGAGAGAAAGAAGGAGGAAGAGAAAAGAGAAGAGGAAGGAAAGTAGAAAGAGGAGGGAGGAGGAGGAGAGAAGACACAGAGAGGAGTGAAGAGAGAGGGATCAGCAAGGTGGAGAGAAAATTTAGTGAGGAGGAAAGAAGAGAGAAAGAGAGAATGAGAGGAGGGAGGAAGAGACAAGAGGGAGAGAGAAGGAAGGAGGAGAGAGAAAAGAGAGAGAGAGGAAGGAGAGAAGAGAGAGAGAGGGCAGAGTAGAAAAGAGAAAGAGAGGAGGGAGGAAAGGAGAAAACAGAGAGCAGAGGAAGCAGGAAAAGAGAGAGAGGGCAGAGTGGGATTAGAGAGAGGATGAAGGAGAAGAGAATAGAAAGCGAGAGGAGGCAGGGGGAGGAAAGAGAGGGGAGGAAGGAGGGGCGAAGAGAGAGAGAAGAAAGAGGAGAAGAGAAGGAAAAAAAGGAGAGAGGAGGAGAGAAGAGGGAGGGATTGGGAATAAGGATAGAAAACTGAGTGAGGAGGAAAGAGGAGAGAAGAATGAGGGATGGGGAGGAGGAAGAGAGAGAGAGACAGAGAGAGAGAGAGAGCCAAAAGAGGGAGGAGAGAGAGGAGCAGGGGAGTAGAGAGTGAGATGAGGAAAGAAAGAGAGAGGAGGAAGGAGGAGAACTTAGAGAGAGTTGAGGGAGGAGGAAAGAAGAGAGAGTGTGGAAAGTGGAGGAGAGAAGAGAAAGAGGATGAAGGATGAGAAAACAGAGAGAAAGAGAAAGGAGGAGGAGGGAAAAGGAGGAAGGAGGAGGAAAGAAGAGAGAGAGGAGAGAAGAGAATGAGAGGAGGGAGAAGTAGAAAAGAGTAAGAGAGGAGGGGGGCGGCGGGAAGAGGGAGAGAGAAAGTAGAGAGAGAGAGAGAGATCAAGAAGGGGGTGAGACAATATAGTGAGAAGGAAGGAGGAGAGAAAACAGAGAGAGAAAGAGAGAGAAGAGAAGAAGAGAGAGAGAGAGAGAGAGAGAGAAGGAGGAGAGAAGAGGGAGTGATTCGGGAATGAGGAGAGAAAACTGGGTGAGGAGGAAAGAGGAGAGAAGAAAGAGGGAGGGGGAGGAAGAGAGATGATAGAGAAAAAGGCGAGGTGAGAGGAGGGAGAAGGAGAGAAGAGAGAGAAAGAGAGTGAGGAGGAGGAGAGAGGAGAGAGAGAAAGAAAGAAGGAGAGAGGGGGGAGGACGAGAGAGAGTGGGGAGAGAGAAAGAAGAGAGAGAGTGAGAGAGAGGGAGAGGAAGAGGATGAGAGACAGAGAAAGAGGAAGCCGCGGCGGAGGAGAGAGAGAGAGAGGATAAGAGAGGGAGAGGAGGAGAAGAAGAATGAGAGAGGAGGAAGGAGGAGATAAGAGAGAGAGTGGGGAGAGGAGGAAAGAAGAGAGAGAGTGGAAAGCGGAGGAGAGAAGGGAAAGAGGAAGTAAAACAAGTGTATAATAGAATCGCCAAAGATCGCTATACCTGGGGAAATAAGTCAGGCAAACACCTAGCAAGACTGCTCCAAAAAAACAAGTCTAAAAACTACATAGAAAAAATCGCAAATAAAAAAGGAGAGGTGAGGTTTCTCTCAAAAGACATAGCGTCAACGTTTAGGGATTTCTATGAGGAGCTTTACTCAGTCGGTCAAAAGAGCAGGGAAAAAAAAGGGGGGAGCAGAGATAAAGTCAACGATTTTCTGAGAGGGGCAAAACTGCAGTCCTTGGGTCTAGAGGAGAAGGAGTCGTTAGAAAGACCCATCTCGGAGGAGGAAATCTCGAGAGCCTTAAACTCGCCAACGGGTAAGAGTCCGGGCCCCGACGGGTTTACAGCCCTATATTATAAAACCTACAGATAGATCTTGATACCCAGACTCCTCAGCTATATGAACGGCCTTGGCTCGGAGTTCAGTATGAGCGAGGCCTCTCTGTCAGCAACGATCACGGTATTGCGTAAGGAAGGGAAGGATAGCTCGACGTGTGCAGGGTACAGACCAATATCTTTGTTAACGCCAAGATCCTGGCCGAGCGTATAAAGGGATGTCTGGGCACGTTGATACATCCAGACCAAGTGGGATTCACGCCGGGCAGAGAAGGCAGAGACAACAGCGTGCAAACTCTATTAGTGATGCAAAGAATGAGGGATACACGAACCCCCAGTCTACTTCTGTCCATTGATGCAGAAAAGGCATTCGACCGAGTAGACTGGGGGTTCCTGTTTAAGACCCTAGAGACCATGGGATTTGGACCGAAAATCATCCAGAAAATTAGAGTTCTCGATAGCCACCCAAAAGCCAACATCAAGGTGAATGGCACCGTATCCTCCCTTTTCGAAATGCATAACGGGACAAGACAGGGCTGCCCCCTTTCCCCTCTCCTTTTCGTCCTTTCCCTGGAACCCCTTTTGGCAACAATAAGGGGAAATAAGGGTATAGAGGGCTGTTCGGCGGGGGAGGGGGGGGCACAAACTTGCGGCATTCGCCGATGACGTCCTATTCTATGTAAGTTCACCTCAGAAATCACTGCCCAACATTCTGAAGAATATTGGGGCGTATGGCGAGATTTCCAATTTTAAGATCAACCAAGTAAAATCATTCATACTTAGTATTAACATGAATAAGACAGAGAAACGGGACTTGATGAGGGAGCACAATTTCCCGTGGAAGAAACAAATTAAATATCTAGGGGTTGAACTGACCAACACCATAGGGAAAATGTACAGGGCTAATTATATACCTTTACTAGACGAAGTTAAAAAAAATGGCAAGAGTTCAAAACCAGACCAATTTCATGGCTCGGCTGTATCAATGCAGTCAAAATGATGATACTCCCGCTGATAACTTACAAGTTCCAGATGATCCCAATCTCTTTACCAGAACAGTACTTGAGGAAATTAAAAACCATCATCATGAACTTCGTGTGGCAACAGAAGAAACACAGAATCTCAATTCAAACTTTAAAATTAGATAAAAGCCAGGGGGGCCTGGCGGTGCCCGATATCATAAACTATTATTATGCAACAGTCTTATTAAGAATACCAGAATGGGGGAAGACACACAGTTTAAAGAGGTGGGTAAGTTTAGAGGAAGCACTTAGCGAAGCACAGTTGGGGAAGATTATTTGGAATCCCCCCAAATATATGGAACGTATATAGATGGAACGTATCTTTACAGCGGAAAACACCAAAAAAATTATCACAAAAATGTATAAATTTCTGCTGTTGAAGGACGGACTGGGGGAACCGCCGTTCCTCAAGAAATGGGAAAGGGAGTTAGGCACGCAAATACACACTGGGTTAATCAAGAAAATATTTCAACTTACTCACAGCTCGGCAGTTGATGTCAAAACCGCAGAAACTAATTACAAGTGCTTATCCAGTTGGCATTTGACTCCGGACAAAATAAATAGATTCCAGCCAGGAGTGTCAGCCGACTGCTGGAGAGGTTGTAAAAAGAGGGGAACTATGGGTCACTTATGGTGGGACTGCCCAAAAATTAAAAAATTCTGGAATTCTATTTTAAAATTTATTGAGGAGATAACCAAGGTCGTGGTAAAAGAGGACCCCTGGGTAGTGTTGATGCATGCTGCATTGGAAGGATCTAGGCAATACAAAGGATCACTAGTTCCGCACTTGCTAAACGCAGCGAAACGAGTGATCCCTAGAAGATGGAGGGACCACGAGAGCCCGCCCCTCTGGGAATGGGTAGATGCGGTAGAAAGTACTTATACTTTGGAGTGCCTGGCAAACAGTGCGGCAGAGGAAAGGGAGGATACAAGAATTAAATGGGAGGGATGGAGAAAGTTTAAGAGGTCCTGGAGCTATGCTGAAGCCCTAAGGAAATAGCAAGAGAGATCGTTGGCAGGCAACAAACTTAAACAAAAATAAAAATAAAAAACAAGAGTTAATCCTTCGAAGCCTCTGCCTGAGCGACCTCAGCGGCGGGGCGGGGGGGGGTGGAAGAGAAAAAAAAAGCCTCATCTTAAAGGGACATCGGTTCCGAAAAAGAAAGAGGCAATTATGCCTCATTTATGCCATCTAATGCCGCGTACACACGAAGGGACAATCCCGCGGGATTATCCTCTGGACTGAAGTCCAGCGGATAATCCCCTCGTGTGTGGGCGCCGGCGGACTTTTTGGCGCCAAAGTCCGGGCGGACCAAAGTTTTAAGTTTTGTTTTAAAATTATCCGCTGGACTTGGCAGTCCAGCGGACAATCCCGCCGTTAGTGGGCAAGTCCGCGGGACTTTTGAAATGAACGGACTTGCCGCTCATCGGCAAGTCCGTTCATTTAGCACGTGACTTCAGGTTACGTAGCTAGCGTAGGCAGTTACTGCCGCCGCGCTAGCTCCGTGACCTGGCATGGATTTAAAGGGAATCCCCACGCCGAAAAAAACGGCGTGGGGGTTCCCCCCAAATCCATGTCAGACCCTCATCCGAGCACGCAGCCTGGCAGGCCAGGAAAGGGGTGGGGACGAACGAGCGCCCCCCCCCCTCCTGAGCCGTACCAGGCCGCGTGCCCTCAACATGGGGGGTGCCCTGGGGAAAGGGGGGCCGTGCGGCCCCCCCCCCACCCCAAAGCACCTTGTCCCCATGTTGATGAGGACAAGGGCCTCTTCCCGACAACCCTGGCCGTTGGTTGTCGGGGTCTGCGGGCGGGGGCTTATCGGAATCTGGGAGCCCCCTTTAATAAGGGGGCCCCCAGATCCCGGCCCCCCACCCTATGTGAATGAGTATGGGGTACGATGTACCCCTACCCATTCACCTAAGGTGTAACATGTAAAGTACAAAAACACACACACTTTTGAAAAAAAATATTTTATTGCACTGCTCCGGGGGTCTTCTTCCGTCTTGGGGGTCTTCTCGCCGGACTCCTCCGCTCTCTTCTGCTCTTTTACCTAGCTCTTTCACGAGCGGGGGAGTCCGGCTACCTTCTTCGTCGTCGCCGCCGTCGTCTGGGGGTCTCTTCTGTTCTTGCGGCGGTCGTCGTCTTCCGCGCCGCCGGCGCCTTCTTCTTCTTCTTGTCTTCTTCTTGTTCTTCTTCTTCCGATGTTGACCCGTCGCTGTCTCTGCCCGGAATGCCTGTGCCGCTCTGCGCTCGGACTTATATAGGGACATGGGGGACAGGGTCACATGTTCATGTCACATGGTGACCCCGCCCCCTTGCGATGTCACAGTCCCAGCATCCTCCGGGACTGTGACAACACAAGGGGGCGGGGTCACCATGTGACATGTGCATGTGACCCTGTCCCCCATGCCCCTATATAAGTCCAAGCGCAGCGCGGCACAAGCATTCCGGGCAGAGAGAGCGTCGGGTCAACATCGGAAGAAGAAGAACAAGAAGAAGGACAAGAAGAAGAAGAAGGCGCCGGCGGCGCGGAAGACGACGACCGCCGCAAGAACAGAAGAGACCCCCGGAAGACCCCCGAAGGCGGATCGAGACCCCCAGACGACGGCGGCGACGACGAAGAAGGTAGCCGGACTCCCCCGCTCGTGAAAGAGCTAGGTAAAAGAGCAGAAGAGAGCGGAGGAGTCCGGCGAGAAGACCCCCAAGACGGAAGAAGACCCCCGGAGCAGTGCAATAAAATATTTTTTCAAAAGTGTGTGTGTTTTTGTACTTTACATTTTACACCTTAGGTGAATGGGTAGGGGTACATCGTACCCCATACTCATTCACATAGGGTGGGGGGCCGGTATCTGGGGGCCCCCTTATTAAAGGGGGCTCCCAGATTCCGATAAGCCCCCGCCCGCAGACCCCGACAACCAACGGCCAGGGTTGTCGGGAAGAGGCCCTTGTCCTCATCAACATGGGGACATGGTGCTTTGGGGTGGGGGGGGCCGCACGGCCCCCCTTTCCCCAGGGCACCCCCCATGTTGAGGGCACGCGGCCTGGTACGGCTCAGGAGGGGGGGGCGCTCGTTCGTCCCCACCCCTTTCCTGGCCTGCCAGGCTGCGTGCTCGGATGAGGGTCTGACTTGGATTTGGGGGGAACCCCCACGCCGTTTTTTCGGCGTGGGGATTCCCTTTAAATCCATGCCAGCTTGCGGAGCTAGCGCGGCGGCATTTACTGCCTACGCTAGCTACGTAACCTGAAGTTACGTTCGAAATGAACGGACTGCTCCGTGTGTGGGCAAATCCGTTCATTTTCAAAAGTCCCGCGGACTTTTGGCCGGCGGATTATCCGCTGGAGAAGTCCGTGCGTGTGTGGGCAAGTCCACACGCTCGGAAAGTCCAGCGGACCTAGCTGGAAAGTCCCGCGGGATTGTCCGCTGGACTAGGTCCGCCGGCAAAAGTCTGCACGTGTGTACGCGGCATAACACCGCGCAATTGTCATTCAAAGTGCGTCAGCGCCGAAAGCTGAAAATTGGTCTGGATAGGAGGGGGGTTTAGGTGCCCAGTAAGCAAGTGGTTAAACGAGGAGAGTAAACTAGGGAATGGAGAGCAGGAAAAGGAGAGAAAAGGGGCTAGGAGGTAGAGGAGAGGAGAGGGAGGGAAAAGAAAGGAACATCAATTTTGGTGGTCGGAATAAGTCAGGCTGGTAATGATTTAGTGGTCAGTGGGGTTCCTATATGAATGGCCCATGGCTCCCAGTGGATTCAAATTGACCTACCGTGTCTGAGAGTATGTTGGATAACTTCTCCTGGGACATTATCCAGGAGACCTTTCTAATTACCGCTGGGAAGGAAATTTTAGGGTTTTTCCAGGCTTTTGACACAGTAAGTTTAGCTCCCAGAAGAATGAAATGAATTAGCCTACGGGAGGCTTTGGACATTTTTGGGATGTGTGCGCTGAGAAGGGCAACCAGTGGGGTTCTGGGGATCTCTTTCTTTATTTTCTTTGATCACTTTTATTGCTGTCACAAGGAACGTAAACATCTGTTTGACAGGTCTCTTTATGGAGGGATCTGGGGTCAATAAGACCCCAAATCCCTCTTTTGCACTTTTTTGAGTACTTTTTATAAAAAAAAAAACTGAGCCGTTGACATCCAGGTAAACCATAAGTGAAGCCAGGTCATCTCATCTGGGTTACCATAGCGGAGACCAGACTGAGTGGTATTTGGCACATAGGAATATATTATACCCCGATTGTTGGTATTGTATCCCTTTATTTTTTTTTTCAAAAGAATTTATTGATTATGTAACAATACATTCCTAAGGTATATGATATGAACCATTGGTACTCCACAGTTGTAATAGGTAGTCCGTTACTTGTTGGTCAGTGTACCGGTGATAGAGAGATTTTTTGTGGATGTATCCCTGGGAAAGGTTGGAAAGAAAAAAAGGGGGGGTATCTCAAGAGGTGTCATCCTTATCGTAATGTGATTGGAGTTCGTTATAATAGAGGAACAAGACTCTGGTCCGGCCGCATCAGGAGTATGCTGTCCAGTTCTGGGCACCAGTCCTCAGGAAGGATGTACTGGAAATGGAGCGACTACAAAGAAGGGCAACTAATCTAATAAAGGGTCTGGAGGATATTAGCCCTTTCATGACATTTGGTGTTTACAAGTTACAATCCATATTTTTTGCTAGAAAATTACTTAGAACCCCCAAACATTATATATATATATATATATATATATTTTTAGCAGAGACTCTAGAGAATAAAACGGCGATTGTTGCAATATTTTATGTCACACGGTATTTGTGCAGCGGTGTTTTAAGCGCAACTTTTTGGGAAAAAGATACTTTCATGAATTTAAAAAAAACGAAACAGTAAAATTAGCCCAATTTTTTTTGTATAATGTGAAAGATGATGTTACGCCGAGTAAATAGATACCAAACGCTTTATAAAATTGCACGCACTCGTGGAATGGCGACAAACTACGGTACCTAAAAATCTCCATAGGTGACGCTTTAAAAATGTTTTACGGTTACCAGGTTAGAGTTACGGAGGAGGTCTAGAATTATTGCTCTCGCTCTGACGATCGCGGCGATACCTCACATGAACACCGTTTACATATGCGGGCGCGACTTCCGTATGCGTTTTCTTTGCTGCGCGAGCTCGCGGGGAAGGGGGCGCTTTAAAAAAAAAATTCTTATTTATTTTATTTAATTTTAGATAATTCAATTGTGTTTTAAAAAAAAAAAAAATATTTGATCACTTTTATTGCTGTCACAAGGAATGTAAACATCCCTTGTGACAGTAATAGGTGGTGACAGGTACTCTTTATGGAGGGATCGGGGGTCTAAAAGACCCCAAATCCTTCCTTTGCACTTTAAAGTATTCAGATCACTGAAAACGGTGTATCTGAATACTGTGTACTTTTTTAAATTCGGCGCCATTGGCAGCCGAGTAAACAGGAAGTGACGTTGTGACGTCGCTTCCATGTTTACATCAAGGAGACTGGAACCAAGCCGTTTCCGGATTCGTTCCAGTCCCTCATTAGCCGCCGGAAGCGGCGGATGTTCGATCGGGCCTCCCGATGGACCGGGAGGCCCAGTAAGAGCGGCGCAAGATGGCGGGAGGGGGGGACGTCCCCTCCCGCTACTCCGGTATAACAGCCGAGCGGCTTTGTTATAAAGCCGATCGTCAATACAACGGTACTGGGATGATGCCTGCAGCTGCGGGCATCATCCCGGTATAACCCCCGAAACCCGAGTACGCATATCTGCGTACGCTAGGCGGGAAGAGGTTAGTTATGAATAGGGATGAGCCGAACACCCCCGGGTTCGGTTCGCACCAGAACCTTCGAACCGACCGAAAGTTCGCGCGAATTTTCGAACCCTATATGTTATAATGGACGCGAACGTTCGAAATCAAAAGTGCTAATTACAACGGCCAATATGCATGTTAATGTCATAAAACAGGTTTGGGGACCCGGGTCCTGCCCCAGGGGACATATATCAATGCAAAAAGAACTTTTAAAAACTAACGTTTTTTCGGGAGCAGTCATTTTAATGATGCATAAAGTGAAAAAAAAAAAGTGAAATTTTCCTTTAAATATGGTACCTGGGGGGTGTCTAAAGTATGCCTGTGAAGTGGCATGTGTTTCCCGTGTTTAGAACTGTCCTTGCACAAAATGACATTTGTAAAGGAAAAAAAGAAGCCATTTAAAACCACTTGCGGCTTTAGGTTTGTTCTTAAGTAGAATCTGAACAGGTACATTATGAAGTGTAGCTCCATCCCAAAAAAATCTATTTTTAAGCTTTTTGGAGAACATAGGGAGGGGTTATCACCCCTGTAACATTTGCTGTCTTTGCACATCTGTTCAGAACATGTCACCTCACTTTCCGTCCCAATGACAAATGTTTTTGGAAAAAAGTGGGGTTTTAATTGAAACAAGGATTGGTGATAAAGTATCAGTAGAGAGGAGATACCTTTTTCCCAAATTAAATCTAACAGGATAGAATTTCCCTTCCTAGGGGTAGATTTCCTCTCACTTCCTGTTTTCTATTTGCAAGTAGGAGTCGTTTGTAAGTTGGATGTTTGAAAGTAGGGGCCTGGCGTATATACTCTGCAGAAATTTGCCCTATTAGATGTTGGTGTAGCCACAAGACTGGTGGGCACAGGAATGGGCCCTGCTGTGAGTTAATAGATCAAGATTTGTAATTGCATGCACCTGTTGAACAGGGCAGAAAAATTGGGGGTGGTGGTGGTGGTGGTGGACGGTGTTGCCACAAGACTGTAAGCTCTCACAGTTACTCTTGGTGGGCGCAGGAATGGGCCCTGCTGTGAGTTATTAGATCAAGATTTGTAATTGCAAGCACCTGATGAACAGGGCAGAAAAATTGGGCCTTTGGCGGTGGTGGTGGACGGTGTTGCCACAAGACTGTAGGCCCTCATAGTTACTCTTGGTGGGCGCAGGAATGGGCCCTGCTGTGAACTATTAGATCAAGATTTGTAATTACCCGCCCCTGTTAAACAGGGGCTGAAAAATTGTGCCTTAGGCACTGGTGCTGGTGCCACAACACTGGAACCCCTCACAGATACTGTACTTGGAGCACAGTGTTGCGAAGCATTTTTTTATAAAAATTGTATGTACACGCCCCTGTTAAACAGGGGCTGAAAAATTGTGCCTTAGGCACTGGTGTGGTGGCATGGATCATTGAGGAGGAGGAAGAGGATAGTCAGTGAACATAAGAGGACAGTCACTCAGCATCAGCATAGGCAGTCTTGAAGGGATGTGATGTGACATTAAAAATTATTCGGTTATATCCGCCTCAGGTGCCTGGTAGCTGGTGGTGATCCAAGACTGATTCATTTTGATGAAGGTCAGTCGATCAACCGAGGCGGTGGACAGGCGCACCCTATGATCAGTCACAAATCCTCCAGCAGCACTGAATGTGCGTTCGGAAAGAACGCTGGAGGCAGGACAGGCCAGTAGCTCAATTGCATACTGTGCAAGCTCTGGCCAGTGATCCATCCTCAGGACCCAGTAAGCCAGAGGATTTTCGGTGGGAAAGGTGTCCAAGTCTGACCTTGCCCCAAGGTATTCCTGCACCATGTATATCAGACGCTGGCGATGGTTGCTGGAACCGATCATACCTTGGGGCTGCGGACTAAAAAATTGTCTGAACGCATCGGTCAGACGTCCACCTTCCCCACCGCTCCTTCTGCCACTGACCGAAGCCTCAGCAACTCATCGCCCAGGACCAGGAGTTTGTAGCCTCCCAGTTTCTGGGAACGCGTTGCACAGACCTTTCTGCAAGGCCTCCCTGAGATGTCTCATCCTCTGCTCCCTCTGCGACGGCAAGATAAGGTCCGCAACCTTACCCTTGTACCGCGGATCAAGGAGAGTGGCCAGCCAGTAATGGTCCCTCTCCTTGATCCGAAGAACACGAGGATCCTTCCGCAGGCTTTGCAGGATCAGGGAGGCCATGCAGCGTAGGTTAGCTGAGGCATTCGGTCCGGAGTCTTCTGGGTCACTGAGGATGACATGATCGCCAGCCACCTCCTCCCAGCCACGTACAAGTCCACTGGTTTGTTGGGACTGTACATCATCCCTAAAAGACTGCTGCTGCTGATGCTGAGTGCCAGGCTCCACCTCCATGCTCACACACAATCCTCCTCCTCCTCCTCCTCCTCCTCCTCATCCTCTTCCTGTGTGATGGGTGGGACAGAAGGAACACTGTCCGGATAAAGGGGGCCTTGAGAGGCAAGGAAGTCCTCCTCTTCCTGCCTCTGTTCTGCCTCAAGTGCCCTGTCCATTATCCCACGCAGCGTATGCTCCAACAGGTGGACAAGAGGGACAGTGTCACTGATGCATGCACTGTCACTGCTCACCATCCTCGTGGCCTCCTCAAATGGTGAGAGGACAGTGCATGCATCCCTGATCATGCTCCACTGACGTGGGGAAAAAAAACCAAGCTCCCCTGACCCTGTCCTGGTGCCGTAGTCGCAAAGGTACTCATTGATGGCCCTCTGCTGCGTGTGCAGTCGCTGCAGCATGGCCAACGTTGAGTTCCACCTGGTGGGCATGTCACATATTAGGCGGTTCTTGGGCAGGTTCAGCTCCTTTTGCAGCTCAGTCAGCCGAGCACTGGCATTATAAGATCGGCGGAAATGCACACAGACTTTCCTGGCCTGCCTCAGGACATCCTGTAAGCCTGGGAACCTGCCCAAGAACCGCTGCACCACCAGGTTGAGGACGTGAGCCATGCAGGGCACATGGGTGAGCTGCCCCTGTCGCAGGGCGGAGAGGAGGTTGGTGCCATTGTCAGAAACGACCATTCCTGGCTTAAGCTGACGTGGCGTCAACCACCTCTCGGCCTGCCCCTGCAGAGCTGCCAGAACCTCTGGCCCAGTGTGGCTCCTGTCCCCCAAACACACCAGCGCAAGCACGGCATGGCATCTTTTTGCCTGCGTACTTGCGTAGCCCCTTGTACGCCTACGGAGCACCGCTGGTTCCAAGGACAGAGCACTGGAGGAAGAAGAAGAGGAGGGGGTGGAGGAGAGAGGTGTGTCACAACCAGTAGCAGTAGTAGCGTTTTGGAGGCGTGGTGGCGGAACAACCTCCAACACTACTGCACCTTGTCCTGCATCCCTCCCAGCTGCCAATAGAGTGACCCAATGGGCCGTGAAAGAAAGGTACCGTCCCTGTCCATGCCTGCTGGACCATGAGTCAGCGGTAATATGCACCTTACCGCTGACCGCCCTGTCCAGCGAGGCATGGACATTGCCCTCCACATGCCGGTAGAGAGACGGAATCGCCTTCCGTGAGAAAAAGTGGCGTTTGGGAACCTGCCACTGAGGAACCGCACATTGAACAAACTCACGGAAGGGGCCGAGTCTACCAACTGAAAAGGCAGCAGTTGAAGTGCTAGCAATTTAGCCAGGCTAGCATTCAACCGCTGGGCATGTGGATGGCTGGGAGTGTACTTCTTTCTACGGTCCAGCAGCTGGGGCAGGGAAATTTGCCTGCTGCAATCGGACGTCGGTGTACTGCAAGTACTTGGTTGTGACACACCTAATTCTACACCTTCAGTCCTCTCAGAGCAGCTTTCAGAGAGGACTGAAGGTGTAGTGGGGATGGAGATCCCAGCTGAGGAGGAGCAAGGAGAGGTCCGATTAGTTCTTTGGTGTGGGTCTTTTATGTGTGCCTGCCAACGAGCTGCATGGCAGGTCGCCATATGTCTGGTCATGCTTGTGGTGCCCAAGCGGCTGATGTTTTGGCCACGCGAGATACGCTTGAGACAAATATTGCAAATAGCAGTGGTGCGATCTGCTGCACTCGTCTCAAAAAAGGCCCACACCAAAGAACTTTTCTGATAACGTGCAGAGGCAGCGCCCTGCACAGGCGGAGCTCTGCGGTGTTGTACAGTTGCTGTGCTGGCCTCTACCTGGCCTCCAGGGGGCATCCTGCCTCGTTGGACATGTGACGCCGCATCCTCCTCCTCCTCCTCGTCCTCATCCTCTCTCCCTTCAGGCACCCACGTGGAGTCAGTGACCTCATCATCCCCTCCCTCTTCACCACTAGAGCAAACCTGGCAGTAAGCTGCAGCTGGTGGAACAGTACTGCCAGATTCCTCAAGCTGGGTATCATCATCCGAGCCTTCGAATCGTTGGGCATCCTCCTGGAGCATGTACCCAACACTGTGCTCAAAGAGTTCGGGGACTCCTCAGGAGGACATGGTGGGTCTAGGGAAGGGGTGGCTGATGATGCTCTGTCAGTACCCTGAGCCTGGGTGAGAGAGGATGAGGAGGATGAGGAGGGCTTGGTCATCCATTCTACCAAGCCTTCAGCATGATGCGGCTCCACATGTCCAGCTGCCGAAAACAAAGACGCGCGTGTCCCATGGCCACGTGCTGATGACGATGCACGACCACGTCCACGTCCACGGCCACGTCCACTAGAAACAGAGCCTGCCTGCCCTGTGTTCTTGGCTCTGCACGCTCTGCCTCCCCTTGGCGGTCTTCCAGCCATTGTAGTCGGTAGTCCTGTGGGTGCTGCTGAGAAGAATATATAGGAGCTCTGTGTGATGCCACTAACACACTAGAAGTCCTGTGGGTGCTGCTGAGAAGAAAATATAGGAGCTCTGTGTGATGCCACTAACACACTAGAAGTCCTATGGGTGCTTCTGCAAAGAAAATAGAGGAGCTCTGTGTGATGCCACTAACACACTAGAAGTCCTGTGGGTGCTGCTGAGAAGACAATATAGGAGCTCTGTGTGATGCCACTAACACACTAGAAGTCCTATGGGTGCTTCTGCAAAGAAAATAGAGGAGCTCTGTGTGATGCCACTAACACACTAGAAGTCCTGTGGGTGCTGCTGAGAAGAATATATAGGAGCTCTGTGTGATGCCACTAACACACTAGAAGTCCTATGGGTGCTTCTGCAAAGAAAATAGAGGAGCTCTGTGTGATGCCACTAACACACAAGAAGTCCTGTGGGTGCTGCTGAGAAGAAAATATAGGAGCTCTGTGTGATGCCACTAACACACTAGAAGTCCTATGGGTGCTTCTGCAAAGAAAATAGAGGAGCTCTGTGTGATGCCACTAACACACTAGAAGTCCTGTGGGTGCTTCTGCAAAGAAAATAGAGGAGCTCTGTGTGATGCCACTAACACACTAGAAGTCCTGTGGGTGCTTCTGCAAAGAAAATAGAGGAGCTCTGTGTGATGCCACTAACACACTAGAAGTCCTGTGGGTGCTGCTGAGAAGAAAATATAGGAGCTCTGTGTGATGCCACTAACACACTAGAAGTCCTATGGGTGCTTCTGCAAAGAAAATAGAGGAGCTCTGTGTGATGCCACTAACACACTAGAAGTCCTGTGGGTGCTGCTGAGAAGAATATATAGGAGCTCTGTGTGATGCCACTAACACACTAGAAGTCCTATGGGTGCTTCTGCAAAGAAAATAGAGGAGCTCTGTGTGATGCCACTAACACACAAGAAGTCCTGTGGGTGCTGCTGAGAAGAAAATATAGGAGCTCTGTGTGATGCCACTAACACACTAGAAGTCCTATGGGTGCTTCTGCAAAGAAAATAGAGGAGCTCTGTGTGATGCCACTAACACACTAGAAGTCCTGTGGGTGCTTCTGCAAAGAAAATAGAGGAGCTCTGTGTGATGCCACTAACACACTAGAAGTCCTGTGGGTGCTTCTGCAAAGAAAATAGAGGAGCTCTGTGTGATGCCACTAACACACTAGAAGTCCTGTGGGTGCTGCTGAGAAGAAAATATAGGAGCTCTGTGTGATGCCACTAACACACTAGAAGTCCTATGGGTGCTTCTGCAAAGAAAATAGAGGAGCTCTGTGTGATGCCACTAACACACTAGAAGTCCTGTGGGTGCTGCTGAGAAGAAAATATAGGAGCTCTGTGTGATGCCACTAACACACTAGAAGTCCTATGGGTGCTTCTGCAAAGAAAATAGAGGAGCTCTGTGTGATGCCACTAACACACTAGAAGTCCTGTGGGTGCTGCTGAGAAGAAAATATAGGAGCTCTGTGTGATGCCACTAACACACTAGAAGTCCTATGGGTGCTTCTGCAAAGAAAATAGAGGAGCTCTGTGTGATGCCACTAACACACTAGAAGTCCTGTGGTGCTGCTGAGAAGAAAATATAGAAGCTCTGTGTGATGCCACTAACACACTAGAAGTCCTATGGGTGCTTCTGCAAAGAAAATAGAGGAGCTCTGTGTGATGCCACTAACACACTAGAAGTCCTGTGGGTGCTTCTGCAAAGAAAATAGAGGAGCTCTGTGTGATGCCACTAACACACTAGAAGTCCTGTGGGTGCTGCTGAGAAGAAAATATAGGAGCTCTGCGTGATGCCACTAACACACTAGAAGTCCTATGGGTGCTTCTGCAAAGAAAATAGAGGAGCTCTGTGTGATGCCACTAACACACTAGAAGTCCTGTGGGTGCTTCTGCAAAGAAAATAGAGGAGCTCTGTGTGATGCCACTAACACACTAGAAGTCCTGTGGGTGCTGCTGAGAAGAAAATATAGGAGCTCTGTGTGATGCCACTAACACACTAGAAGTCCTGTGGGTGCTTCTGCAAAGAAAATAGAGGAGCTCTGTGTGATGGGACTAACACACTTCAAGTCCTATGGGTGCTTCTGGGAAGAAAATATAGGTCTGTGTGATGGGACTAACACACTTCAAGTCCTATGGGTGCTTCTGGGAAGAAAATGTAGGTCTGTGTGATGGGACTAACACACTTCAAGTCCTATAGGTGCTTCTGGGAAGAAAATGTAGGTCTGTGTGATGGGACTAACACACTTCAAGTCCTATAGGTGCTTCTGGGAACAAAATATATGATCTCTGTGTGATGGGACTAACACACTTCAAGTCCTATAGGTGCTTCTGGGAAGGAAATATAGGTCTGTGTGATGGGACTAACACACTTCAAGTCCTATAGGTGCTTCTGGGAACAAAATATATGATCTCTGTGTGATGGGACTAACACACTTCAAGTCCTATAGGTGCTTCTGGGAAGAAAATGTAGGTCTGTGTGATGGGACTAACACACTTCAAGTCCTATAGGTGCTTCTGGGAACAAAATATATGATCTCTGTGTGATGGGACTAACACACTTCAAGTCCTATAGGTGCTTCTTGGGAAGGAAATATAGGTCTGTGTGATGGGACTAACACACTTCAAGTCCTATAGGTGCTTCTGGGAACAAAATATATGATCTCTGTGTGATGGGACTAACACACTTCAAGTCCTATAGGTGCTTCTGGGAAGGAAATATAGGTCTGTGTGATGGGACTAACACACTTCAAGTCCTATAGGTGCTTCTGGGAACAAAATATATGATCTCTGTGTGATGGGACTAACACACTTCAAGTCCTATAGGTGCTTCTGGGAAGAAAATGTAGGTCTGTGTGATGGGACTAACACACTTCAAGTCCTATAGGTGCTTCTGGGAACAAAATATATGATCTCTGTGTGATGGGACTAACACACTTCAAGTCCTATGGGTGCTTCTGGGAAGGAAATATAGGTCTGTGTGATGGGACTAACACACTTCAAGTCCTATAGGTGCTTCTGGGAAGGAAATATAGGTCTGTGTGATGGGACTAACACACTTCAAGTCCTATAGGTGCTTCTGGGAACAAAATATATGATCTCTGTGTGATGGGACTAACACACTTCAAGTCCTATAGGTGCTTCTGGGAAGGAAATATAGGTCTGTGTGATGGGACTAACACACTTCAAGTCCTATAGGTGCTCCTGGGAACAAAATATATGATCTCTGTGTGATGGGACTAACACACTTCAAGTCCTATAGGTGCTTCTGGGAAGAAAATGTAGGTCTGTGTGATGGGACTAACACACTTCAAGTCCTATAGGTGCTTCTGGGAACAAAATATATGATCTCTGTGTGATGGGACTAACACACTTCAAGTCCTATAGGTGCTTCTGGGAAGGAAATATAGGTCTGTGTGATGGGACTAACACACTTCAAGTCCTATAGGTGCTTCTGGGAACAAAATATATGATCTCTGTGTGATGGGACTAACACACTTCAAGTCCTATAGGTGCTTCTGGGAACAAAATATATGATCTCTGTGTGATGGGACTAACACACTTCAAGTCCTATAGGTGCTTCTGGGAAGAAAATGTAGGTCTGTGTGATGGGACTAACACACTTCAAGTCCTATAGGTGCTTCTGGGAAGAAAATATAGGATCTCTGTGTGATGGGACTAACACACTTCAAGTCCTATAGGTGCTTCTGGGAAGAAAATGTAGGTCTGTGTGATGGGACTAACACACTTCAAGTCCTATAGGTGCTTCTGGGAACAAAATATAGGAGCTCTGCCTGCCTGCCACGAACACACTACAAGTCCTATAGGTGCTTCTGGGAACAAAATATAGGAGCTCTGCCTGCCTGCCACGAACACACTACAAGTCCTATAGGTGCTTCTGGGAACAAAATATAGGAGCTCTGCCTGCCTGCCACGAGCACACTACAAGCCCCTCTTTCTAAATCAATCTAAATGAATGAATCTATCTAACTCGATCTCTCTAAGTAAATCTCTCTAACTAACTAAATCCAGCAGAGTGTCACAGATCTAGCCTGCTCTATCTGCGCCGGAACAGCATGTGACCGGCGCAGACGGCGTCGCGGCCTTTTATAGGGGGGGCGTGTACTACAGCCCCTGAGCTGTAATTGGCTACAGGCGTCCTGCCTGTAGCCAATTATGGCTCTTCGAGTTTCCGGGGCTGTGATTGGCCAAGCATGCGGGTCACAGTGCATGCTTGGCCAATCATCAGCCAGCAATGCACTGCGCCGGCTGCGCCGGCCGCAATGCATTGCAGGGCCGCTCGCATCACACGAACGTGATGCGAGCGGCCAAAATAGTTCTGGGCTCGCCGAGCGAGCTAACGCCCGGTGCTCGATGCGAACGTGGGTTCGCATCGAGCACCGGGCCCATCCCTAGTTATGAAGAAAGGTTGGGAGCACTGAACTTATTCTATCTGGAGAAGAGACGCTTGAGACGGGATATAACAATATACAAATACCGTACTGGTGACCCCACAATAGGGATAAAACTTTTTCGCGGAAGGGAGTTTAACAAGACACATGGCCACTTCCACAGGCGGTGGTCTCAGCGGGGGGCATTGATAGTTTCAAGAAACTATTAGATAAGCACCTGAACGACCACAACATACAGGGATATACAATGTAATACTGACATATAATCACACACATAGGTTGGACTTGATGGACTTGTGTCTATTTTCGACCTCAGCTACTATGTAACTATGTAACTATGAAAGGACTGCGAAAGTTCTTGAGTGCGTTTGGTGATATTGTTGAGTGTATGAAGGCCTGTCAGCGTAGGAGGAAACATTGTTTAGCAACCGAGTGGTTGAGGTCTGTGTTGATTTTTTTTTTTTTTTTGTGAAGCAATAATAGTAGTTCCTGTTTTATCTGTGACATTTTTGGATGTTTGGAAGATGTCCAATTTTTTTGAATTGCTCTCTGCCCCATCAGGAGGCAAAGTAGGATCCAATTTAGTGTTGGGTCTTGCCCTTGGATGACCATGACAGAAGCTGCTTGTCACGATACCCAAAGATGAGAAGAAGAGGGTCTTTAGGAAGGTGAAGCAGGGTAACTCCTTGAATAAAGGATATGGTTTGGTCCCAAAAAGTGGAGATGTATTTGCACGTCCAAAAGCGGTGGGATAGAGTATGTCTTTAGCCCCATACACACGCTCGGATTATCCGAGGACCAGGTCCGTCGGATCATGTCCGTCGTACTTTGTCCGATGTTGGTTTTGCGTACACACGGTCGGACAAAGTTGTCGGAAAATCCGATCATTCTGAACGTGGTGACGTTTGTTGCCTACGACGGGACTACGTAGAGGCTAGTAGCCAATAGCTTTGGTCTTGTAATGTGATCTGAGAATGCGTGGCACTTTGTCCGTCGGACAACGCTACACACGATCGGATTTGGTGTGATCGGACCTTGTTGTCAAAAAATCTATCCAGCAGGAGATAGGACTTTGTCCGTCGGACAATCCGACGTACACTGTCCGATGGTGCATACACACGGTCGGATTTTTCGACAACATCGTCCGATCGGACAGAATCCATGCGAAAATCCTACCGTGTGTATGGGGCTTTTGTTGGCGGCAGAGAGGGCAGGAGGCCGATTAAGGGTTGTCTTTATCCAGCAGGAATGGTATATGCGCACAATGGATTATTTTAACCGATTCAGCCCCGGAAGATTTTACCCCCCTTCCTGACCAGAGCACTTTTTGCGATTCGGCACTGCGTCGCTTTAACTGACCATTGCGCGTCGTTCGACGTTGCACCCAAACAAAATTGCCGTCCTTTTTTTCCTACAAACAGAGCTTTCTTTTGGGGGTATTTGGTCATCTCTGCAGTTTTTATTTTTTTGCGCTATAAACAAAAAAAACAGCAACAATTTTGAAAAAAAATTATTCTTTACATTTTGCTATAATAAATATCCCCCCAAAAATATATAAAAAACAATTCCTCAGTTTAGGCCGATATGTATTCTTCTACATATTTTTGGTAAAAAAAAATCGCAATAAGCGTATGTTGATTGCGTCTACAAAATAGGGGATAGTTTTATGGCATTTTTATTATAATTTTTTTTTATTAGTAATGGCGGGGATCTGCGATTTTTATCGAGTCTGCGACATTATGGCGGACATATCAGACATGTTTTACACAATTTTGGGACCATTCACATTTATACAGCGATCAGTGCTATAAAAATGCATTGATTGCTGTGTAAATGACACTGGTGGTGAAGGGGTTAACCACTAGGGGGCGATGAAGGGGTTAAGTGTTTCTTAGGGAGTGATTCTAACTGTGGGGCGGAGGGGCTTCAACACACATGACCATTGTTTGCATGGTGTCAACTGGAGAACTTTATTTGTTCACAGCACTCTTGCTTTGAACAAGGCTAGAAACTAGTCTAGCGAAACTAGTCTGCTGCTGACTGTACTCACTGTGAAGGCTTGAAAATAAATACATTTGATGTTATGGAGTTGCCGGATGCTTCTTTTATTTGATGACCTATTTCCATATTTAAAGTCTAAGCAGTGTTACAATTACCCAAGTGAATGAAGGAGAGATAACCAAGGAGTAATGCTGCATACACACGATCAGAATTCTCGTCGAAAAAGCCTTGGATGTTTTTTTCCGACGGAATTCCGACGGAATTCTGCTCAAGCTTCTGTTGCCTACACACGGTCACACCAAATTCCGATCTTCAAGAACGCAGTGACGTACAACACTACGACAAGCCGAGAAAATTAAGTTCAATGCTTCCGAGCATGCGTCAAATTACTTCCTAGCATGCGTAGGAATTTTGCGTGCCAAAATTGCTACAGACGATCGGAATTTCTAATCAAAACTTTTTCTGTCAGAAAAACTGAGAACATGCTTTCAATCTTTTGCTGGCCGAAATTCCACCAGCAAAAGTCCAATGGAGCCTACATACGGTCACATTTTCCGAAGAAAAGCTCTCATCGGTCTTTTGCTGGCCAAATTTCCGATCGTGTGTATGCGGCATAAGAGTCAGCGATGATTGTCGTGATTGCTGGATCCAGAGAACTTGAGGCATTTAGGAGAATCCCTACATGGGCTGCGTTGTTCTATAGGACGGAGTCATGAGGATACCCTAGAAGGGGGGTTTGATTGTGGATCTTTGTGAAGGGAGCATAGAAACACCTCTGCCTCCGACAGGTTATGGAAGATGAGCTGATCTCTGTTTGGAGCTTTGAGGCGAAGTACCGCAGGGAAAGCCAAAGTGAATGTATCTGTTGCTGGTATAACCCCATGCATATGTGCTGGAAAGCTTTCCTTTTCTTTGAAACTTCGATGGAGTAGTTGGCAAATATGAGGATTTTGATCCCATCGATTTGTAAAGACCTTACCTGCCTGTACTTTTGCAAGATGGCGGCTTTATCAGCATAGTTCAGATACTTGGCAATAATCGGATGAGGGGAAGTGAGTTTCATGGTACAAAATGATGTTATTGCAGATGATTGCATGGACACCTATGAAGCGTAGGTTGTTCCGACATGATCTATTTTCCAGGTCTTCCAGTTGTACTGATTTGTTTTATCCTGTGCCTGCTCCGTTCCCTGTGCCTGGTACAGCTCCTCCTAAATATTAGAGATTCTATGCTCAGCTTCATTGAGGCGGGAGGCATATTCCCCCAGCTCTTTTCTTATGAGGAGCATGCCTGCATTGACAGCCTTTTCCACAGAGGATTCTATTGTAGGGACCAGAATTGCAGCAACAGCTTGGGCGATTCTCTATGTGTTGTCTGACACTGACCGTGGTGAGGGATAGGTGCGGTGGGACCGCAACTCACTTCCATAGCAAGCGCGTCCGCCATGATGGATGGCAAGGCTGCATCCCCAGCCTTGATTTCTCGTGGACCATTTTTGTCCAAAAAGCAGTCCATTGTTGCAAGGGGGCTTTCCGAAGGCTGTGAGGGCAGTGGCAGGTGTCAGTGCTGATCTTGTATGCCATTTTGCGGGCCATGCTGGGGGAGCTGAGGTGGAGTACAGCTACTCCATACGGCGCTGGAACCGGAAGTGTATCCCTCTATTTTAACCACTTACCATCTGGGCCAATTCTGACACTTTACTCCTGCATGTAAAAATCAACTTTGTTTTGCTAGTAAATGACTTAGAACCCCCAAACATTATAAATATTTTTTTAGCAGAGGCCCTAGAAAATAAAATGGTGGGTGTTGCAATTTTTTTTTTCACGCGGTGTTTGCGCAGCGGTTTTTCAAACTCAATTTTTGGGGTAAAAAAAACACTTTCATGAATTAGAAAAAACCCAAAACACTAAAGTTAGCCCAATTTTTTTGTATACTATAAAAGATGATGTTACCCCGAGTAAATAGATACCTAACATGTTATGCTTTAAAATTGTGTCTGCCCGTGGAATGGCAGCAAACTATGATGCTTACAATTCTCCATAGGTGACCCTTTAAGTGCCTTTACAGGTTACCAGTTTAGAGTTGCACAGGAGGGCTGGTGATAGAATTATTACTCTCGCTCTGACGTTTGCGACAATATCTCACATGTGTGGTGCGATCACCGATTGCATATGCATGTGGGAGTCACCTATGCATTCGCATTTGCGCGTATCCATGTGGGATGGGGCGCTTTGATTTTTTTTAATATTTATTTTATGTAAAAAATATGTTTTACACTTTTTTTTGTACTAACTTTATTGCTATCACAAGGGATGAACAACATCTCTTGTGACAGCATGGGCCATGACAGGACCTCTTTATGGGGAGTTCTGGGGTCTATTAGACCCCATATGGCCTCCCATACAGCTGATCACACAAAGATCCGTCTGATCGGCTGGTTTCCTGGCTGCTGGAGGCCAGGTAAACAAAAGGGGTGGAAACCGGAAGTGACTACTCGTCACTCCCAGTTTCTGGGGTTAAGAGAGAGGGGTGACAACAGTTCCTCTCTATGTGTTGAGGCCCACCATCGCCACCATCCGTATCGCTCCTGGCCTCAGTGATGGGACAGGGGATGCCCAGGAGAGGCAGCAGTGGGAGGGGGGTGGAACCCCTTTCTGCCACCCGCAGAAGTGATCGCTAATTAGCCACTCAGACCACTTCTGCCTTGAAGAGAATCTCCGGCTTAAAAAAAAATTAATACTGGCATGATGTAGTCCAAAATGCAGTGCTTATTCAGCCAGAAAGAGTTCATTCATTGAAGATATGGAAAATATGGAGTGCCCTTCACCGCTTCCAGAGTGTAGGAAAAAAGAGCAATAAACACCCAGGTGTGTCAAATCTGCTTACCAGATATTGATTTAGATTGAGCATTAAAGAGGAAGTAAAGCCTCTTAAAAAGAAAAAAAAAAAATACACCCTGCAAGGCAAAGGCATAATGAGCTAGTATGCATAGCATACTAGCTCATTATGAATTACTTACCTGAGATTGAAGCCCTCATTCGCTTCCTCCGACGCCGCCATTTATCCCGGAGTAACTTCCGGGTATCGCGGCTCCGGCACTGTGACTGCCCGGAGCCGCGATGACGTCACTCCCGTGCATGTGCGCTGGTGCCGCCACTAAAGGCATGATCGCCGTTAGAAATGGCACGCTCAGTGCGCCTGCGTCCGATGTGCTACAGCGCATGTGCCATAAACATCGGTGCCGCTATTCCTGCAAATATCTCCTAAACCTTTGAGGTTTGGAAAATATTTCTTGCACCTACAGGTAAGTCTTAATCTAGGCTTACCTGTAGTTTAAAATGGTTGTAATGGGTTTACAACCACTTTAAATCACTAATCACAGGCAGTGTAGGTGTCTATCTCCAAAAAAATTGAACAAAGCCACTAAAGGGTTTTTCCAATGGGAAAAAGTCACCATTCATATAGTTTCCCAGGTCCGGGCAGGGATCATAAGATGTCAAACCTCAACATTTCAGCACTACCCAGGACATAAGAGGAAAAAACAAGGCGGCAAACAATAGTGAAGCCCGTAAGGCAAAAGGAAACAATTTATTTGTAGTGCACGTACAGTTAAGCAGTGGAAAAGATAATCATGATAAGTGTAAAATCCACGGTTCTCAGCGTGTTTGCATCAGCCAGCCTGACATGTGTCATCCAAAGGAGATATCATCAGAGGTGTGGCTCAATGTTGCAAGCACGCTACATATATAGTAATCTAAATTAAAAGAAGCCAGATGTTGTGGCTCATCACAAGCTCAAGCACCAGGAACTGTATGCAAAGGATGTGTAAACGGGTGCCCGCAAATGCGCAGTAGGGCAACCCGTCATGAGCTAAAGAGAAGACTGGTATCATCTGGGAATAGCTCCGGAAATGATGACCGTCATGTTAATGACAGATATTCGGCTGTAAGTGCGCACACCGACCACAACATCTTGAACAAATAAGATCAATGACCACTTCCGGGAAGCCAGCTCGCCGACCAGAAAGGACGTCTGAGCCACGGCAACTGCACTTCAAACTGCGCAGGCGCAATTCAGCCACACCTCTTAACGGGAGACAAACAATGACAGCTTCCGGGAGGCTGACTCCAAGCCTACGCTGACCGGAAGTGATGTCATTGAATCGCAAATAACGTCAACTGCGCTCCAACTCCTATACCGGCAGCTAATATTAAAAACAGTTAGTAATGGAGCAGAACAAAATGAAAAATAAAGGCAAAATCATTAAGTCTCGTAGGTCAGCTTAAATATGATAGCTTGAATTACCATATTTAAAAAGATAAAAAAGATTATAAAAAATGAAAACTGAACAATAAAAAAAGTTTAAAAAAAGTTTAAAAAACATCATCATATGCATAAAGGCACAGGGGTAAATGGAATTACATGGAGGCTGTGCATAACTAACGTAGATGATGAGCCAAAAAAAATATAATGAATTAGAGCAATAAATACAAATATTAAAATACCAATAAATGCAATACCAATAAAATGTTAATAAAACAATTCACGTCCCAATCCACATTCATTCCGAAGGGAGTATAGCTTTTCATATATCGTAAATCCAACTAGTTTCAAGTCTTGAAATTTCTCTTTTTGCCAAGCTGCTTTGCCAATAGGGATTAAATCTGTCTATAGCGATGAAACTAGTTCCAAACGGATTTTTCTTATGGCACTCAAGATAGTGTCTTGAAACACTATGTTTTGGAAAGCCCCTTTTGATATTATTAATATGCTCATTAACTCTGACATTCATCGCCCGTATGGTGCGACCCACATATTGCAGGCCGCACGGACACATCAAAAGATATACTACATTCAAAGAAGTACAAGTAATGAATGTGTTAATGTCATATATCTTGCCTGTCACATTGGACTTGAATTGACCAATTTTCTTCTCTTTAATTTTGTTAAAATAGCAAACATTACAGTTGCGACATGGGAAATACCCTTTGGACCTCTGAAAAATACTGGCGTGATGCCTGTAGGTGCAGGCCTCAACCCCAGTAAAACCACTGAAACCCAAGGACGGGTGGAAAGTTTATTTCTCTCCCCTATGATTGCGGCCTTAATAGTCTTGATCCCTAAGCCTAACAAAGGTTTACTTCTTTGTGACTCATTCAGACCAATATCCCTCATTAATACTGATCTCAAAATCCTTTCAAAAATGTTAGCTCTCAGGTTAAATAAAGTTATTGTCTCACTGGTAAATTTGGTACCAAACAGAATTCATCCCTGGAAGGTTGACCAATATTAATATCCGAAGACTTTTTACTAATCTGCAGTAGGACTGGGCGAACGGTTCGGCCCGAGCATAAGTTCGGGCCTAACTTTGGTTGTTCGGATGTTCTGGGAACACCGAACAATATGCAGTGTTTGGGGCAAATTCGAAAGCCGCCAGAACACCGTTAAAGTCTATGGGACACTAATAGGGGTGAGCCGAACACCCCCCGGTTCGCATCCAGAACATGCGAACAGGCAAAAAATGTGTTCGAACATGCGAACACCGTTAAAGTCTATGGGACACGAACATGAATAATCAACAGTGCTAATTTTATATGCTTATATGCAAGTTATTGTCATAAAAAGGTTTTGGGGACCTGGGTCCTGCCCCAGGGGACATGTATCAATGAAACATTTTTTTTTTTTAAATCCCCGTTTTTTCAGGAGCAGTGATTTTTTTTTAATGCTTAAATTTTGTACCTGGGGGGTGTCTATAGTATGCCTGTGAAGTGGCGCATTTTTCTCGTGTTTAGAACAGTCCCTGCACAAAATAACATTTCTAAAGTAAAAATTGTCATTTAAAACTGATCGTGGCTGTAATGAATTGTCGGTCTTGGCAATATAGGTAAAACTCATTGAAAAAAACAGCATGGGATCCCCCCCCCCCCCCAGTCTATTACCAGGCACTTTGGATCTGGTATGAATATTCAATAAAAGGTTTTTATTTTGCATCAATACAAATGAACAAAGTATATCATCCGAAATAATAACAATGGAGTCCTACTATGGAACTTATACAGGTTGTATTTGGATGGTATGAATATTAAGGGGAACCCCGAACCAAAATTTAAAAAAATATACCAGTCTGATATGGAAATTAAGGGGAACCCTGCACCAAATAAAAAAAATGGCGTAGGGGTCCCCCCAAAATCCATACCAGACACTTCAGGTCTGGTATGGATTTTAAGGTGAACCCTGCGCCAAAAAAAAAAAATGGCGTAGGAGTCCCCCCCAAAAGCCATACCAGACCCTTATCCGAGCACGCAACCTGGCAGGCAGCAGGGAAAGAGGGGGGGACGTGAGAGCGCCCCCCCTCCTGAACCGTACCAGGCCACATGCCCTCAACATGGGGAGGGTGCTTTGGGGTAGCCCCCCAAAGCACCTTGTCCCCATGTTGATGGGGACAAGGGCCTCATCCCCACAACCCTTGCCCAGTGGTTGTGGGATTCTGCGGGCAGGGGGCTTATCGGAATCTGGAAGACCCCTTTAACAAGGCGACCCCCAGATCCCGGCCTCCCCCCTGTGTGAAATGGTAACGGCCTACCATTTCACAAAAAAAGTGTCAAAATGTTAAAAACGACAAGACACAGCTTGGGGACAAGTCCTTTATAAAAAAAAAAAAAAAAAATGTCAGACGATGTCCATTCATCTTCTTTGCGACTGATCCACCTCAATGGGAGGCTCCCGCCGTGTGTTGCTTCTTTGCTTGTGACAGTTCTTATATAACTGAGGGCGGGGCCATCCGGTAAAAGACCCAGGGTGACCCTGCCCCTTCTGATGCCACGGGAACTTCCCTGTGGCGTCAGAGGGGGCAGGACCCGGGTCCCCAAACACGTTTTATGACAAGAACTTGCATACAAGCCTTTAAAATTAGCACTTTTGATTATTCATGTTCGTGTCCCATAGACTGTAACGGTGTTCGTGTGTTCGACACATTTTTTGCCTGTTCACATGTTCTGCTGCAAACCGAACTGGGGGGGGGGGGGGGGTGTTCCCTAATCTGCAGGTCCCCAACCCCATTCATGCCCCTAAAGCCCTTGTAGCCTTGGATACTCATAAGGCATTTGTAGAATGACCTTAGCTAATTCATGTTCTACATATATTTGGATTTGGTGATCATTTCATCACTTGGATTCAGATCCTTTATACTCCAGCATATTAACAACCACATTTCTTCCTCATTTATTACGGGATATAATGTGGCACTAGACAGGGCTGCCCTCTTTCACCCTTGTTGTTTGCCCTAGCAATTGAGCATTTAGTGGAACTCATTCGCAGGTCGACTCTGTTGAAGGGTATTCAGGTCGGTATGTTGGAAGAACGAGTCTCGCTATATGCTGACCACATGCTGTTATATCTCTCTTATCCACACCAGTCCATATCTGACGTCTTAAGAATTGTTCAGCATTTTGGGTATTATTCAGGGTTCAAAGGTAATTGGTCAAAATCACATACACGACATTACCAAAAGTATTGGGACGCCTGCCTTTACACGCACATGAACTTTAATGGCATCCCAGTCTTATGCCCCATACACACGGTTGGAAAATCCGACCACAAAATCCATTGGATTTTTTCCGACGGATTTAGTCCTACACTAATGTTGCATACACACGGTCGGACAAAGTTGTTGGAAAATCCGATCATTCTGAACGTGGTGACATTTGTTGCCTACGACGGGACTACGTAGAGGCTAGTAGCCAATAGCTTTGGTCTTGTAATGTGATCTGAGCATGCGTGGCACTTTGTCCGTCGGAATTCGCTACACACGATCAGATTTGGTGTGATCGGACTTTGTTGTCAAAAAATCTATCCAGCAGGAGATAGGACTTTGTCCGTCGGACAATCCGATGGAAACTGTCCGATGGTGCCTACACACGGTCGGAATTTCCGACAACATTGTCCGATAGGACAGAATCCATCGGAAAATCCGACCGTGTGTATGGGGCTTTAGTCCGTAGGGTTCAACATTGAGTTGGCCCACCCTTTGCAGCTATAACAGCTTCAACTCTTCTGGGAAGGCCGTCCACAAGGTTTAGGAGTGTGTCTATGGGAATGTTTGACCATTCTTCCAGAAGCTGAGGCCTGGCTCGCGGTCTCTGCTCTAATTCATCCCAAAGGTGTTCTATCAGGTTAAGTGCAGGCCAGTCAAGTTCCTCCACCCCAAACTCGCTCATCCATGTCTTTATGGACCTTGCTTTGTACACTGGTGTGCAGTCATTTTGGAACAGGAAAGGGCCGTCCCCAAACTGTTCCCAAACATTTGGGAGCAGGAAATTGTCCAAAATGTCTTGGTATGCTGAGGCCTTAAAAGTTCCCTTCACTGAAACTAAGGGGTCAAGCCCAACCCCTGAAAAACAACCCCCACATCATAATCCCCCCCTTCAAATAATTTTGACCAGTGCACAAGTCAAGGTCCATAAAGACACGGATGAGCGAGTTTGGGGTGGATCCAATGCGCCAAATTCTGACCCCACCATCTGAAAGTCGCAGCTGAAATCCAGACTCATCAGACCAGGCAATGTGTTTCAAATCTTCTATTGTCCAATTTGGTGATCCTGTGCCAATTGTAGCCTTGGTTTCCCGTTAGCTGACAGAAGTAGCACCCGGTGTGGTCTTCTGCTGCTGAAGCCCATATGCTTCAAGGTTGGATGTGTTGTGCATTCAGAGATGGTATTCTGCATACCTTGGATGTAACGAGAGGTTACTGTCGCCTTTCTGTCATCTGGAACCAGTCTGTTCATTCTCCTCGGACCTCTGACATCAACAAGGCATTTTCCTCCACACAACTGCCACTCACTGGATATTTTCTCTTTTCACCACCATTCTCTGTAAACCGAGAGATGCTTGTGTGTGAAAATCCCCAAAAATACTCAGACCAGCCCGTCTGGCACCAACAAACATGCCGCGTTCAAAGTCACTTCAATCCCCTTTCTTCCCCATTCTGATGCTCGGTTTGAACTTCAGCAAGTCGTCTTCACCGCGTTTTGTTAAAAAGGGGTGCCTGGAGAAGTGAACAGATGTAGAGAGACTATATTCCTTACACGTATCAGATAAAGATTCTAGGTGTGTCAAGATAGCTCACAGGTTACAAAAATGTGTAAAGTATACAGAAATTTACCAAGTTACAGAAGAAAAAAAAAAAAAAGTGTCAATACTGCAAATAAAGAAACGGTATGCAGATAAGCAGTTGCTCAATACAGGCAACAAGATGAACAAGATAGTGTGCGTGACACACTATAACCTGAAGGGTGGAAAACAAAATATGGACATCGCCCAGGCTGGATCTGAATGAATGAATGCAGGGACTGAACATAACTATAAACCTTCAAACTCAGTCCCTTCTAGGCGCCGGATTCCAGGAGTCAATGAATGTGGGGGGGTGGGCCCCTTTGCCCTGTGTCCTGGGGAGTAAGAAGGAGCATGCCCCAATTGGTCATTTTTTTGTACCCATCATTGGGGGTGAGATTGAGGATATTTTGTTGCTGGTAGGTGACCAGCAATTTAGTTGGGAAGCCCCACCTGTAGACTAATTTATTTCTCTGAAAGATTGAAGTGATGGGAGTGAATGCTCTGCGCATTTCCATTGTGGCTGAAGAGAGGTCAGTGAATAGCTTGATGTTAGTGTATTGGTGCCGGTAGCGGCTTTCTATCTCTGACCAACGCTGTATCCTGGTCTAGGCCAACAAAGCCCAGGCCTAGGGCAGCACTTTGCAGGGGGGCAGCATAGAAAGAGTCCCCACCGGCTTGCGCTACACTGTAAGTGTAGCGCCAGTCTTATGGGGTAGACTGGGCTGAGAGGCAAGTTAATCTAGTGCCCCGATAAAGCGGCCGCACTGCATCCAGTAGGTGGGCGGCCAGCATTCTGCAACTGGGGGGGCACCGCTTCTAATTTTGACTGTCCTATCATTCTGGACCACAAACCTTCCTCACTGTGCTCTATGTTTCTGCTGCACCATTGGCATGTTTATATAGTCTTAGTCCTCTCACTAAAATTATCCGAAATTTGTGCTTAAAGTAGAACTATAGGCAACACTTTTTTTTTTTAATTTTGGATAGAATAAGGGAGGGTTATAGCCCCTGTCAGTTTATTTTTTATCATCCCTGTCCCATTGCAAAGATTTCCCTTCACTTCCTGCCCTATAGCCAGACAGGAAGTGAGAGGAAATCTATGCAAATTAAGGGAAACCATCCCCCCCGGCCCTCAGAACTAGTGTCCCCACTTAAACAGCAAGGGGTGTGGCTTTGACAGGAATGGATGGGTCATATTTAAATTAGGGGGTGCACAAGTTTAGTCAGGCCAAGCCAGCACAAAACCTAAATACACTACTGTCTGACGGTTGAGAGGATTTTCTCCTTAATATGGGAAAAGTGAATCCGAGCCAGTACATCCCTCGGGATGTCAGCTGGTAAGTGTGAGGTTTCGGCAATCCTGTGTTGAGATAAGTTGCTGCACGTGGGGAGTGAGCTCATTCGCTTTAACTGATTCCGGGATGCCCCTGAATTTAATATTATTTCGCCTAGGGCGATCCTCTAAATCCACCAATTTCATCTTAATGTGGTGGATCTCCTCAGTGTTATGGTCATGAGCATCTAATAACTCATTGTGAGCTTTAGAATAATCATGCATATTTTCCTCCAATACCTCCACGCTCCCTTCCAGGCAATCCACTCTGTCATACATTTGAGACATAGACATTTGTAATTCTCGATGCAAGTCTTTCTGCAGAGTGAGCAGCATAGACTTAAGTGTTGCCTCAGATACTGGGTTGCCTGTGACAGGGACAGCAGCCAAGGATGGTGTGTGTTCAATGTGGGGTGCTCCATTAGCAGCTGCAGCAGCAGCCCACAGGTGTTTTTGGCCTGAGGCTCCCTGCAGGGTAAATTGACAGGAGAGATTGCCAGCCTCTTACCTCTGTCTGCTGGTTGCAAGTCTAAGGCTGTATCAGAAGAAGGCTGTGTGTTCACATCCTCTCTAGCCGCTGTTGTAGAGACGTCTCCTGGCTGTGGGAGCGTTGGTGCAGAATAAGCAGGTAGGCTGGGTGTGCTAGCTTTAGACTGTTTGCTGGTCCGGCGCCATCTTGGGTCGACTGCATGGTCGTGGCGGTAATGTAGTAGTGTGTGTAAGGTGGCATGGAGCGGGCGACTTGTATCATTTCTTGGACATGCCCGGGAGTGTCCCTGAGCTTTCCAGCCATGGGGAGAAGGGCTGCGTCGGGTTTGCCAGAGATCAGGGCCTTGGGACAGAGCTCGGGCCTTGGGCTTCCATCCTGGTCGGCAGCAGGCCACGCGCCCCCCCCCCTTTTGTACTTTTATATGATGCTACCTTGATTTTGTTTGCTTCCATAGTTTTGTAGTAGGATTTCTCTTCTACATATATCACTTGATGTAATGCTTTCTGTTTATCTATTAAGTTCCAAGGAAGCTTAGACTTCTGAAGTGTATCAATGCTTTACTAAACAGGAAAAATCTGCACATACAAACTGTAGGATGCACAATACAACACAGTTTATGGCTTACAAAATATGCCTACAAATAAAAGCATGTACAATATGTACACATTAAGTAACCTAAACAGTTACTCAACTTAGGGGTCAAGATGTCCTTCATAGTTCCTTGCTCAGAGTCCAACTCACAAAAGCATCTCCAAAGTTATCCAGCTTCTGGCAGCCATGTCTTCCTCTTTGTCCTTCCAAACACATCTGTTCTCTTGTCCAAACACGTTTCTACCAACTCTCTCCAAGCCCCCAACTTCCTCTGCTCAACTCCAAAACTAACCTAACTCTATATGATTGCTATCAAGACAATACAAATGGCCATAGCAACACACTTGATTGTATACAGTCATGGCCAAAATTGTTGGCACCCCAGAAATGTTTTCAGAAAATCAAGTATTTCTCACAGAAAAGTATTGCAGTAACACATGTTTTGCTATACACATGTTTATTCCCTTTGTGTGTATTGGAACAAAACAAAAAAAAAGGGAGGGAAGAAAGCAAATTGGACATAATGTCACACACAACTCCAAAAATGGGCTGGTCAAAATTTTTGGCACCCTTAACTTAAAGCGGTTCAGCACACATTTCATTTAGTAAATCTCTTTGCCTTCCAAATCAGGCAAAGAGTACTAAATGAAATGTGTTTTTTTTTTTTTTTTTTTACTTGTAACTTGTAATCGAGGACTTCCTGTCTTCTGTCTCTTCGGGGGTGGGCGGGGTCTTGCGGGGATCCTCGTCACGCCGCACTGTCTCCTGGGATCCGGTGTCATTGATCCCAGGAGTCAGTGCGGGCATCTTCCGAAATCTCGCGAGATTTCGGCCACATCTTCCGAAATCTCGCGAGATTTCGGACACATCTTCCGAAATCTCGTGAGATGTCGGCAGATGTGCCGTTACTGCGCACGCGCGAGTAACGGCGGTGCATGCTGGGCCATCTAAAGTGCCTGTGGGGTTTCACATGCCCACAGGCAAGATGGCCCCCAGCACAAAAGAAGAAGATGAAGAACTTCATCGGACGAAAACCGGCGGCGATCGAGATGGAAGATGGAACAGGTAAGTCCCCCAATTGAGCTATATGCCCTTGGCATATAGCCAAAAAAAAAACAAAACAAAAAAAACGAGTGCAGAACCGCTTTAATATTTGGTTGAACACCCTTTGGAAAAAATAACTGAAATAAGCTGCTTCCTATAACCATCAATAAGTTTCTTACACCTCTCACCCAGAATTTTGGACCACCCTTCCTTTGCAAACTGCTCCAGGTCTCTCTTATTCCAGGTCTCTCTTATTGGAACATTATTATTATTTCCCAACAGCAATTTTAAGATCTCTCCACAGGTGTTCAATGGGATTTAGATGTGGACTCATTGCTGGCCACTTTAGAACTCTCCAGCGCTTTGTTGCCATCCATTTCTGGGTGCTTCTTTAAGTATGTTTTGGGTCATTGTCCTGCTGGAAGACCCAAGATCTCGGACGCAAACCCAGATTTCTGACAATGGGCTCTAAACTGCGACTCAAAATCCTTTGGTAATCCTCAGATTTCATGATGCCTTGCACACATTCAAGGCACCCAGTAACAGAGGCAGCAAAACATCCCCAAAACATCATTGAACCTCCACCATATTTCACTGTAGGTACTGTGTTCTTTTCTTTGTAGGCCTCATTCCGTTTTTGGTAAACAATAGAATGATGTGCTTTACCAAAAAGCTCTATTTTGGTCTCATCTGTCCATAAGACTTTTTCCAGAAGGATTTTGGCTTACTCAAGTACATTTTGGCAAACTGTAGTTTTGATTTTTTATTTCTCTGTGTCAGCTGTGGGGTCCTCCTGGGTGTCCTGCCATAGCGTTTAATTTCATTTAAATGTCGACGGATAGTTCGCGATGACACTGATGCTCCCTGAGCCTGCAGGACAGCTTGAATTTCTTTGGAACTTGTTTGGGGCTGCTTATCCACCATCCAGACTATCCTGCATTGCAACCTTTCATCAATTTTTCTCTTCCGTCCACGCCCAGAGAGATTAGCTACAGTGCCATTGGTTGCAAATTTCTTGATAATGTTGCGCACTGTGGACAAAGGCAAATCTAGATCTCTTGAGATTGTTGATATTTTTCCACAATTTTGGTTCTCAAGTAGTGATGGACGAACTTCTGACGGGACGGTTCGCGAACACGATCGCGCGAACATGCCCAAATGTTCGCGGAGGGCCCCATTAATTTTAATGGCAGGTGAACATTAAAAACCTCCAGGTCATATTTGCAGCCACAAAATACTTACTAGCTGTGCACACATAGTCCCACAACATGGACACTGACATATCAGAAGTATTAAGTGAATCTGGGATCAACAACGACAAGCATTCTTTTTTTATCTGTGAAATGTCAATTCAGGAGCGCATGATGGCCATGGAGGAGAGGCAAGGTCAGGCCAGGCTATGAAGGGGGTGCAGGAGATGATCAGTGCCACAGTCAGGGCAGCGCAGTCCTGTGCCAGTGTCCCAGTGTGCCAACCTGTACTTGAGCCCCTGACCCCTGACCCCTCCCTCTGCCCGGCCCTTACCCCCACCTATGCAGGGCTCCACTGCAGTGGTCAGGAGGTGCCAGTCCAGGGCTGATCATCAGCCATGGTTCTGGCACTGCCTGCTGATTGACTTCTCCGCTGCTATCTCCCTCACTGACACCAGCACCGAGATAGAGAGCACTGACACCAGCACCGAGATAGAGAGCACTGACACCAGCACCGAGATAGAGAGCACTGACACCAGCACCGAGATAGAGAGCACTGACACCAGCACCGAGATAGAGAGCACTGACACCAGCAACTCGCTGCGGGACCCAAAAATATGACACTGCTCAACCTCTTCAAACAGGAGGGTACTGGCATATAGTACTGTGTGCTTTTTTTCTACAAGTGAGCCAAAGGTATATAAAAGGTCCGTGTGCTAGATTATATAAATCGTTTATACAGTTATGCATATACATGGTCTACTGGTCACATGTGTTGAATTCCCCCGAGATCCATGCCTCATTAATTTTTATAAATGTGAGGTAGTCAACACTGTCGTGAGCTAGGCGAGTGCGGTTATTGCTCACGATCCTCCGTGCTGCGCTGAACGTCCTTTCGGACAGGACACTGGACGAGGGGCAAGCCAACAGTTCCATTGCAAATTGTGCAAGCTCTGGCTAGAGGTCAAGCCTGCCCACCCAGTAGTCCCGGAGGGTTCATCACTTCTCAGAGCGTCCACATCGGCCGTTAACCCGATGTAGTCGGACACCTGTCAGTCTAGGCGTCCCCTGATGCTGGATCCGGATGACACCTGTCGATGGGTCGGCTGAAAGAATGATCTCATATCAGAAGTGACCAACACATCTTCAAACCGCCCTCTTCTTGCAGGCGCTGTTGGATTGGTACCAGCAACTCTTTCTCTGGGAGTGGAAATTCCTCTGCCAGCGCACGCAAAAGCAGAATGCAGCATTTCTCTAAGCAAGGCCTGGAAGTGCTCTATTCTGTGATGGTGGTAACATTTCCGCCATTTTGTGTTTGTACCGGGGGTCTAAGTATGTTGCCACCCAGTACTGGTCCTTGACCTTTATGCTTTTTATATGGGGGTCCCTCTTAAAACACTGGAGCATGAAGGCCCCCATTTGCACTAAACTGGAAGCGGTGTGGTGGCCTGGCTCCTGCTCATCATCCAGGATAATGTCATCCTCCTCGTTCTCCTCCCCCCATCCATGGACAACAGGGATCACAGAAAGGTTTAAAAGCATGCTCTTCTTGCTCCTCCTCATCCGCCCCGGCACCATCCTCCTCTGACTCCTTTTCAGACTCCTGTTGTTGACTTGTCTCAGATAGAGTAGCCCCCCCCCCCTGGGAATTCATCCAGCATTGTGACTTCCTCATCTTCCTGCTTCTAGACGGCTTGATCAATGACACAACGCAATGCACGCTCCATAAAGAAGGTGTAAGGTACGATGTCACTGATGGTGCCATGGCTGCGACTGACCAGTTTGGTGATCTCATCAAATGGCCGCAGAAGTCTGCATGCGTCGCGCATGAGCAGCCACTGGCACGGTGAAAAAAAAACAAGCTCCCAGAACCTGTTCTGCCGCAGATTTCGTACAAGTAGGCGTTAACTGCACGTTTCTGCTGGAGCAGCCTATCAAGCATATAAAAGTTTGAGTTCCATCGTGTCGGGCAATCACAAAAAGGCGTCTGACCATCAGATTGTGTCGCCGCTGAATTCAGATTGTGTCGCCGCTGAATGTCAGCAAGGCGAGCCATGGCCGTGTAATCTTCTGAAATGGGCCAAGATTTTCCTTGCCTGCCGCAAGATGTCCTGGACCCCAGGGTATTTGACAACGAATCGCTGCACGACCAAGTTTAAGACGTGTGCCATGCATGGCACATGTGTAATTTTGCCCTGTTTCAAGGCGCTCAGCAGATTGGCACCATTGTCACACACCACTTTACCAACTGTCAAATTGAGCGGTGTTAGCCACTGATCTGCCTGTGAACGCAAAGCTGAAAGGAGTGCAGGGCCAGTGTGGCTCTTGGCTTCCAGGCACAACAGACGCAGCACAGCATGGCAACGTCTCACCTGGCATGTCGAATAGGTTCTGGGGATCTTGGGCGGCGCAGCGGAAGAGACTGTAGCAGCGGAAAAGGAGGAGTCAGCCGAGGAGAGGAAGGATGGAGTAGGAGGAGAAGAGGCAGGCCTGCATGCAATCCGTGGTGGTAAAACCAAATCTACACGGGTGCCACGGGTTACATGCTTGATGGCCGTCAGAAGGTTCACCCAGTGGGCAGTAAAAGTTAATTAAAAAACGACACTAGGGGAAGACACACTTATACCACAACCTACTTCTTCCCACCTCAGCGCCAGCGGTCTAAATTCTAAAAATATAATCAGGTAAAGATACTTTCATAAATGCCCTATAGTGGATAAGTAAATTTCAGCAGCCACTTTTCAAATTAAAACATTGCAAACAGATGACTTAAACCTATTTTTTAAAACCACTTAGAAGTAATTAAACAAATTATTAAATCAAGTAGCGCTATAAACAACACACAACGTTGTCACTTTAAATGATGTACCGTAGACCGTGCAAACATACAAATAAAAAATCATAAAAAATTCATAGAAAAGTGTGGATTGTATTACTGTGCAAAGTTAATGAACTAGTGCAATACTGATGTTCAGAAAAAAAAAATATATAAAAATAAGTATTATTGTCCTAAAAAATATATGTAAATTTACTACTGTGCAAAAAGAAGCTCAAATGTCCCCGAAGGGCAAAACCATAATTAAAACCAAGCAAAAAATCCAGTAATAAATTTCATAGTCCCAATAGAAAAAATATTATAGTAACAGTGGATAAAAGTGTCTTGTGCTGGTGAAAAAAATAAAAAAATAATAAAAGATCCCGCGTTGGTCTATTCCCTCTTGAAAAACATGATCACAGCATATATGGCTTATATTGTGCTCCTATTGTGACTGCCTCTGTCTCATCTGTACTGGCCTGACAATTGATATTCAGTTAATAAACAATTAAAAAACAAATGCATTTAATTATTAAAAATATTAAAAATACAATTTGAAAAACAACACGAGTACGAACCCTAAAAATGGCTGGAGAGTCTGAGTACAGAAAAAAAGAAGAAGTCCATTTGTATGACAATAAAACTCATGACTCTCATTTAATGTATACTCAATGTCCATACATCTAATTTATTGTATATTATGCTGAACAATTAGCGTACTAATAAATGGGAGATGTTTTAGAATTACATTTGAGTACACTACGAAACAGCACCATCTAGTGGCGCTATTTCATATATCAGTGCTTACACATTTTGAAAATAAACCATATATATATATATATATATATATATATATATATATATATATATATATATATATATATATATTTATTTATTTATTAGGGCTGTTACTGATTAAAATTTTCGTGTTCGATTAATCGATTTTTTTTTTAAATCGATGAATCGACTAATTTTGATTAATTATAACGCACATACAGATCCAACTACTTTTAGCTGATCTACTTTGCATTGCAACTCTGCATTAGTCAGTGGTAAATGTGGTATACACTATATACAATCACCCGACACTAGTTAGTTACCACAATCCATGACTTAACTTCACAGTTCACACAAATACGTTTTAAATTCAAACTGTAGCACTGACGTAAGTCATTTTTTTTTCCACAGTAGCGTGACAATCCCTCCACCTCCGGTCTAACTAATCACTCTCACCTTATGGCATGGACCCCTGTGCAAACAGGTGGTCATGCAAGCGGGTATCAAAAGGGTTAACACGGACCATAAACTCCTCTCACGTCTCCTTAGATCTCAGCAAGGACGCAGGTCATGGGTAGAAAGAAAAGATCTAAGTGCTCACCGCTTAAGTATAAGATTTAATTTCTGTGTTCAAACACAATCTACTCACATAAAGATGATAAAAACACTGCATGTAAAGCAGGCAATCGTGTTAGTTCCATAGGGCAGCAGCGGGTGATGTAATGCGTAGCTCCTCCCCTGTACGCGTTACATTCAATCAGAACTTCAGCGTCACCGGACTCCTCTCCCCTTCCCTTCGTTAGCAGACGGAGGCACTTGGAGAAGAGGGGAGGAGTCCGGTGACGTCACAGACATCGACGTCACCGGATTCCTCCCCCCTTCCCCAAGTGCCTCCATCTGCTAACGAAGGGAAGGGGGGAGGAGTCCGGTGACGTCGAAGTTCTGATTGAATGTAACTCTGACGGAACTCCCTGAAGACCCGGAAGCCGGCGGAGAGGTGAGTACCGATCAAAAGGATTTTGATCGATCAAAAAAATAAATCGATTAATCGAGGAATTAATCTTTAATTTCCACAGCCCTAATATAATATATATATATATATATATATATATATATATATATATATATATATATATATAAATAAAAAATACAATTATATTTATTATAAATATATATACCTGCTCTTATTGGAAGATTGTATATGTATATATATATATATATATATATCCATCCATTCTAACTACAAATAAAATACCAAATATAGAAGTGAAAATCTAAATATATATATATATATATATATGTAAAAGCAATTGAGTGTGACCGTGAATGCCCGCCCCTAAGGTCCACTCCTCCGCGCTACCTGGATGTATACTTCTTAAAAAATGGATAAAAATACAATCAATAAATATATAAATATATATAAAGAGTATAAATATAATACACCACTCCCGGTAATAGCAGCTGCTTGAGGTCTACAAATATGGGAATACGGCAATATTATAAAAAAATTGTCCTTTTAGTATAGTATAGAGACTTGGTTCAAAAGGACTATTTTTTATAATATTGCCGTATTTCTATATATATATATATATATATATATATATATATATATATATATATATATATATATATATATATATATATATATCAGAGATGTACTTACCGAGACCGAGATGCTGGGAGCGGTTCACCCTTGCGACCCGGCGCAATCTGCCCCCTGGAGGTGAAACAGGGAACAAACGGCACCAGGAGGCACAGGTCACCTCCGGCAGGTGGGACCAGTGGGATGCCTGGGAGAGATGTGGACCTGGCCTGGGCAGACCGGCAGATGGCAGGGAGGAGAGGCAGGAGCCCAAACACCTGGTTGATGAACTGACAAACCGGTCACTGAGCAGTCAATGGTTGTGTAAGTCCGAAAAGCAGGCCGGGGAGGCAGTCAATAATGAAAGTCCGGAAAGCAGGCCGGGGGTCAAACACAGGTATAATGCAAAGTCCGTGGAAGCAAGCAGGGAGTCAGACACAGGATCAGGCAGCAAAGTCCGTTGAGCAAGCAGGGGGTCAAACACAGGATCAGGCAGCAAAGTCCGTTGAGCAAACAGGGGGTCAAACACAGGATCAGGCAGCAAAGTCCGTTGAGCAAGCAGGGGGTCAAACACAGGATCAGGCAGCAAAGTCCGTTGAGCAAGCAGGGGGTCAAACACAGATCAGGCAGCAAAGTCCGTTGAGCAAGCAGGGGGTCAAACACAGGAGAGAGCAGCAAGAGTCCGTTTAAACAAGCCAAGGGGTCAGGATGCAGGATCAGATCTGGTAAACACAGGAGACACACAGGCACTGAGCTGGAAAGACAGACCAGCAAAGTGCCTGTGCGTCAGGCAGCTTTTATAGGCGCCCAGTGGACGCTAATTGTGCGCCACGGCGCACAAACGGGCGCCAGTGCGCATGCGCGAGCGCCGGACCGCCGAGCCGCGAGTGCGCATGCGCCGGAGAGCCGGGCCGCCGCGCATGCGCACCGGAGAGCGGGCCGTTCGTCCGGCGCTGGGTCCCTGACAGTGCCCCCCCCCCGAGGGGTGGCCTCTGGACACCCAAACTGGCCATCAATTCAGGATGTGCCTGATGAAATGCCTGGATCAAACGTGGGGCGTGCAAGTTCCTTGAGGGTTCCCATGAGTTGTCCTCGGGAGGATAACCCTTCCACTTGATCAGGTATTGGAGCTGCCTGCCCTTTTTCCTGCAACTTAGGATCTCCTCTACCTCAAACTCCTTCTCGCCTTCGACTAAAACAGGAGGAGGAGGTGGTTCTTCTCTGCCAGGAAAAGGGCTGGGAGTGGTAGGTTTCAAAAGGGAGGCGTGAAAAACAGGATGGATCCTGTAACTTGGAGGTAAATCAAGTTCAAAGGCCACAGGGTTCACTATCCTTTTGACCCTGAATGGGCCAATAAACCTTGGCCCCAATTTCCGGGAGGGGACAGGTAGCTTCAGGTTGGAGGAGGACAGCCAGACCACTTCGTTGACCCCAAATGCCGGGTTCTCCTTCCTCCCCTTGTTGAAGTGCTTACTGTACCCTTCCTGAGCCTCCTGCATGCATTTTTGCAATTTTTTAAAATTGATCTGTAAAGACTCCACACGGTCTTGAGCTGCAGGAACCGAGTTTTCCGGAGGGGATTCTGGGAGAAAAGAAGGATGGAAACCAGAGTTGGCCCAAAAGGGTGTTTGCTTGGTGGCGGAATGAATGGAGTTATTATACGCAAATTCAGCGTAGGGTAAAAGGGTGGACCAGTCATTCTGGGAATCAGAGCAGAAGCAACGGAGGTACTGTTCCAGTGTCTGGTTGGTCCTTTCCGTTTGACCGTTGCTCTGGGGATGGTAGGCAGAAGACAAGCAGATCTTTATTTCAAGGGATTTGCATAATTCCTTCCAAAACTTAGAAGTAAACTGGGTACCCCTGTCGGACGTGATGCTCTTGGGCACCCCATGAAGTCTTACGATCTCCCTGAAGAATACGTCAGCCGTGGTGGAGGCAGACGGGGTACCCACCAGAGGGATAAAATGAGCCATCTTGGAAAGCCGGTCCACAATGACCAGAATGGTGGTGTATCCCCTGGAAAGGGGTAACTCCACGATAAAGTCCATGGAGACTTCTGCCCATGGGCGATCCGGGATGGGGAGTGGTCTCAGTAGCCCCCAGGATTTGGTCTTGGGTCCCTTGCTGCGCTGGCAAGGGACGCAAGAAGCGACATAATCTTTACAGTCCTGCCTCCAGCCTGGCCACCAAAAGGAACGAGCAATAAGCTCTGAGGTCTTCCTGGAACCAAAGTGGCCTGCCAATTTGTGGTCATGGAAGGTTTCAAGCACAAGGTGTCTTACCCCAGGGGGCACGAAGATCTTCTCCCCAGACCACAGGAGATCATCGTGTTTGGCCAGAGAGAGGTTGGTAGGGACCTGGTCGTGTTCGGTCGCAGCCTTGATTGTAGACATAAGGTCTACTTGAGTCAGTAGGCCGAAGTTTTGTGGAGTCAGGATGGTGCTGGGTTTGGTTTCTTGGGGAGATTCTAGGAACATGCGGGAGAGCGCATCGGCCTTTCCGTTTTTGGAACCTGGTCTGTAGGCAATGAGGAAATTAAATCTTGAAAAGAAGAGGGCCCACCTAGCCTGCCTGGGTCTCAATCGTTTGGCTGTCCTGAGATACTCGAGATTCTTATGGTCGGTCCAAACCATAACAGGGTGAGATGCCCCCTCCAAGAGGTACCGCCACTCCTCGAGGGCAAATTTAATGGCCAGCAGTTCCCTATCCCCCACATCATAATTTCTCTCTGGCGGGCTCAGCTTTCGGGAGGCAAAGGCCACTGGGTGAAGGAGGGCCTTGGCGCCCTGGCGCTGGGAGAGGATGGCACCGAGGGCAGTCTCAGAGGCATCCACCTCCAACACAAAGGGCAATGCGGGATCTGGGTGCCGTAAGATCGGGGCGGATGAAAACAAGGACTTCAACTGGACAAAGGCTGCCTGGGCCTCTGGGGACCAACTGAACCGACTGTGTTGGTGGGTGAGTAGGGTGATTGGTGCCACAATGGAGGAGAAGCCCACGATAAACCTCCGATAGAAGTTGGCAAACCCAATAAACCTCTGAACTCCCTTTTTATCTTTGGGGGCCGGCCAATCTTGAATGGCCTGTACCTTCTGTGGATCCATGGCAACCCCACTGGTAGAGATAACAAACCCCAGGAACTGGACCGTGGATTTCTCAAACTCGCATTTCTCTGCTTTCAGGTAAAGTTTGTGCTGCCTGAGGATGGTGAGGACTATTTTAACGTGCGTACGGTGGAGTTCGGGAGAGGCCGAGAAAATGAGTATATCATCCAGGTAGACTACTAGGAAGTCATCCAAGTATCTCCGGAAAATATCATTCACTAAGTGTTGGAATGTTGCCGGGGCATTACAGAGCCCGAATGGCATTACGAGATACTCGTAGTGCCCGAACCTTGATCTAAAAGCGGTCTTCCACTCATCGCCCGCCCTGATCCGTATGAGGTTGTAGGCCCCTCGGAGGTCAAGTTTAGAGAAGACCTGTGCGGTTCGAAACCGTTGGAACAGTTCGGGGATGAGGGGAAGAGGGTACCTGTTCTTAATGGTAATTTTGTTAATCTCTCTATAATCGATACAGGGCCTCAGGGAACCGTCCTTCTTCTCGACAAAGAAAATGCCGGCCCCAGCAGGTGACGAGGAAGGGCGGATGAAACCTTTGGCCAGGTTGTCGTCAATGTAGGCCTTGAGAGTGGCTAACTCGGTCTCGGACAGAGGGAAAATACGGCCAAAAGGAACCGCAGCACCGGGTAAGAGGTCTATAGGACAATCATAAGGTCGGTGAGGTGGTAGGCGGTCGGCCTGTTGTTTGTCGAAAACGTCCCTAAATTCTAGGTAGGTAGGTGGGACATGTTTCAGGTTGTCGGGTACTGGTACTAGAGCTGAACAGGAAGCCAGGGTTGCGGGGGAGCAGTTTTGGGAACAGTATTGGGAAGGGAAGGAGACCTCCTTCGTCCGCCAGTTAATCAGGGGTTCATGTGCCTGCAACCAAGGGAGCCCCAGGATAATGGGAAACATAGGAGACGGAATAATATCCAAGCGGAGGAGCTCCTTATGGCCGGAATCGGTAGTAACAGGAATAGGGTTGGTTTCCAAAGTGATCAAGCCGGAGCGCGGAAGGGATCCATCGGCTAGATGAACCTGGAGGCACTGCTTCTTGGGGACCAGGGGAAGCTGGAGCCGAGTGGCGAGGGAGGAATCCAAGAAGCAGCTGCAAGCCCCGGAATCAATTATGGCCGGGAGGCGGATCTCCTTTCCCGTTAACTGCAAAGAGATAAAGAGGGTAATGTAAGTGTGAGACAGACCAGAGACTTGGTAGTTTAAGTTAAACTTGGGAAAGGACTTACTGGGCCTAATGGGGCAGGTGCGAAGATAGTGCCCGGAACCCCTGCAATAAAGGCACAGGTTGGCCTGGCGTCTGTGTAAACGCTCCTCTGGGGTCAGAGGGGCGCGAACCGGGCCCAGCTGCATGGGCTCAATTCCAGAAGAGGGCACAGGTGGCGAATGATAAGAAGGCTGGGCAGGACTCGGCTTGGGTATCATCCAACTGGAGCGAGGCGTCTGGAAACGTTCAGCGCGGCGTTCACGCAGGCGTCTGTCGATCTTGGTGACTGCTTGTATGAGGTCTTCCAGAGATTCCGGGACATCAATCCGGGCAAGTTCATCTTTAAGGGTGTCAGAGAGTCCTTGGCGGAACTGATACTTGAGGGCCGGCCCATTCCAGCCGGTGTCGGCTGACCATTTTCTGAATTCAGCAGTGTAGTCTTCAACCGGTCTCCGGCCTTGGGAGAGATTGTGCAGGGTGGTTTCAGCGGTGGCCCCTTTCTGGGGATCGTCGTAGAGGTGACCCATACTCTCAAAAAAAGTGTCAACTGAGTTCAACACGGGGTCTCTCTGTTCCATTAGGCTATGGGCCCAAGCCTGGGGTTCCTCGGCCAGGAGAGAGATTATGAACCCCACTTTCACCACCTCAGAGGAGAAGGTTCTGGGCTGCAGGGCCAGGTACAGGGTACAGGCATTTTTGAAAGCCCTAAATCTCTTTCGATCACCCGAGAAGCGTTCGGGTGTAGGCACCCTAGGTTCAGGGGAAGCCACGACCACAGTGGGGTTGATGGGAGCTGCTGATGGAGGAACCCCGCTGATGGTGGCTGAGTTGCCGGCTGCAGGGGCAGATGGCCCGGTTAATTGCTGTAGGCGACTGTCAACTTGAGCGTAGCCCATCTGCAGTTTTTGGACAGCCTCAGTAAGTGCTGCCATCTGCTGACACAGGATCTCAAGAGGTGAACACGCTCTGTCGGTCTCAGACATGGCTGGTCTGTACTATCAGAGATGTACTTACCGAGACCGAGATGCTGAGAGCGGTTCACCCTTGCGACCCGGCGCAATCTGCCCCCTGGAGGTGAAACAGGGAACAAACGGCACCAGGAGGCACAGGTCACCTCCGGCAGGTGGGACCAGTGGGATGCCTGGGAGAGACGTGGACCTGGCCTGGGCAGACCGGCAGATGGCAAGGATGAGAGGCAGGAGCCCAAACACCTGGTTGATGAACTGACACCGGTCACTGAGCAGTCAATGGTTGTGTAAGTCCGAAAAGCAGGCCGGGGGTCAAACACAGGATCAGGCAGCAAGTCCGTTGAGCAAGCAGGGGGTCAAACACAGGATCAGGCAGCAAAGTCCGTTGAGCAAACAGGGGGTCAAACACAGGATCAGGCAGCAAAGTCCGTTGAGCAAGCAGGGGGTCAAACACAGGATCAGGCAGCAAAGTCCGTTGAGCAAGCAGGGGGTCAAACACAGGATCAGGCAGCAAAGTCCGTTGAGCAAGCAGGGGGTCAAACACAGGAGAGAGCAGCAAGAGTCCGTTTAAACAAGCCAAGGGGTCAGGATGCAGGATCAGATCTGGTAAACACAGGAGACACACAGGCACTGAGCTGGAAAGACAGACCAGCAAAGTGCCTGTGCGTCAGGCAGCTTTTATAGGCGCCCAGTGGACGCTAATTGTGCGCCATGGCGCACAAACGGGCGCCAGTGCGCATGCGCGAGCGCCGGACCGCCGAGCCGCGAGTGCGCATGCGCCGGAGAGCCGGGCCGCCGCGCATGCGCACCGGAGAGCGGGCCGCTCGTCCGGGCGGGCCGCCGCGCATGCGCACCGGAGAGCGGGCCGCCAGTGACCGGATTGGAAAGATCCAGAGACACTCGTTTGAGCATCGGAGGACCCGGATAACCCAGAGGAGTGGAACGAAATGACGGAGCCAGCAAGTTACAGTCACCGGATCAAAGTCACCATACAGAACTCCGATCCAGTTGGTGAGCGGGCTGCGGCCCACAGTTTGTTTTTTTTTGTTTTTTTTTTCCATAAAAGATTTTATTGAAAGTTTCAAAACATACAAACATGCAAAACATGTATATATCACATACAAGAAAGTACAACCACGACTCTTTTATACAAAGGATAAATGTAGCTGAAACTATGCTGCATTGGCCGTGGTGGATAGAACAGTGCTAAACAAATATAGTCATAACTTGTCAACTAACCAATATAATGTTATATTAGAAGAGGGGCACTCAAATCAGGTCAGGTAGTGTTCTATATGGGTGCCGGACCCGTGAGACCAATATTAACAGGTCTAACTTGGGTCTAACTTGGGTCTCGAAAGTGACTCTAGTCCTGACTCCAATGACAGTGTGGAAATGTGAACGGATACGTTGGTGCGCCTCTAAAAGGTTATTGGTTGGTTAAATATTCTAGGGGAGGACACATTTTGTTAACTTTACACAGACCTCGCTGGGATTTATAGTCCTACGGAGGAGGAGTAAAACAATTGACATTAGGCAGGCATGAGGCCTACCTGCTTTGCATCTCAAGCCTTGTACCATAGTTACTGAAGTCACACCAGGAGCATCTTTAACTCAACTTGATTTACTTTAACCCTTGGATTACAAATCATAAAGAATTACCCTAGCTAACGAAGATCATAAGACCAAAGACTAAGTACTCTAAGTGAGATCTCACGCATAGCTATAAAAGTAGGGGGAGTGTATTTATATTGTTTGAATTTGTTATATTAACATCATTGTCCTGTCATTCTACCTTGGGATGACAGCACAATTACTGTAATCACCTGTTTGAATATATACACACAGTAAAATATATTTTTGGTTAAGTACCCAGTTGTGTGGAGTCTTGTTTTATCCCAGCAGGTGGAGCCAGTGGACCCTGAGATTCCAATACAGGTACTGTATATTGTGTTATATCATATTGTACTGTATTGTATTACACCACAGCTGTGTCAAGGGGACTGAGCCAAGTCAGTGGGGTTTATCAGCAGAGTGGAGGCCCAAATCAAACCAGCAGCTCCTTCGGGGGTCAGTGCTACACAAAAAAACATTACAGCAAAATCCTGCAGAGAGATATAAATGCAATCAATATAAAGCCGATCGAACCCCTAATGGGTTGATCAGCTCAAAGAGTGGCCAGATTTAAAAGGCCTGTTGCAAGAAAAGTACACATCCTAAAGGAACAAATATAAATCACTATGAAACCTAAGGGGTTGAACACAGACTTTGATTTATATTTATTCCTTAAGGATATGTACCTTTCTTGCAAGAAAAAGTCCGCCGGAATCTTTGTGGGCCTCATCAGACTTCTTTTTTTTTTTTCGAAAATTCTGACGGACCTAGAAATGGAACACGTTTTAAATCTTTACGACGGAATCAATTCCTATCGGGAAAAACGTTCGTCTGTATGCTGTTCCGACAGACCAAAAACGACGCAAGGGCAGCTATTGACTACTGGCTATTGAACTTCCTTTTTCTAGTCCCGTCGTACGTGTTGTACGTCACCGCGTTCTAGACGATCGGACTTTGGTGTGATCGTGTGTAGTCAAGACCATTTCAGTGTAACTCCATCGGAACTCCATCGGCATAACTGTCTCTCTTTCTTTTTTGTCTGCCTCCTCTGCAGCCTCTTTTTTCTTCTGTTGGTAGTTTGTGAGGGGTATGCGCTACTTTGTAAGGTTCTTTTTCCAGTCCCTCCATTCCCACTATTGCTGATAATATTGGATTATCATATACATGTGGGGGAGGGGGGATTGAGGTTTCGGGAAACCTCTCCCCCGATTTGTATGGAAATCTATATTCCATTTTAGGCTAGGTTCACACTGCTGCGAATTCTATTGCGATTGCCATCGCTCAAATTCGCAAGTCATTTTAATAACATAATTTTCCGTGAGTGCCGTTCACATCAATGCGTTGCGAATCTAAGCTGCGTAAAAAAAAGGGTCCTGTCCGAGTTTGATCCGTGTGCGATGCGAATTCAGCTCCATAGACTACAAAATTTGCAGTAGAATCGCAAGAACACATAAAGAATTCGCAATGCAAATTCGCAACGCAATCGGATCAAAATCGCGCTAAATTCGCACCGCAGCAGTGTGAACCTAGCCTAAAGCACCATCATCACCGACCAATAGCGTTGATTTGTTTAGCATATAGGCTGCGGTATCATGGCGGTGGCTCCATTTTCCTGATGACGTGCGCTAGAGCACGAAATGCATTGAGGCTTGAACATGCAAGATACAGGAGCTCTCCACTTCCACTTTCACTTTCAGCTGAGACGCACGCCGCGCTTCCTGCATCACATATCGAGTGACGGACCGGCCCCTGCCTCATCCCCCAGCTGCGCTGCTATTTGCTGTACCTTACATATGCATGTAAGTGCGTTTTATTAAAGACAGTTGTAGCGGCGACACTTTTGCAAGGTGTCCGCTATGTTGAAATTTAGTTTTTCTCCTCGAAACAGTAGCGGGGCTCTGAGGGTTAATTGTGCAGGTTAACTTTGGCATCAGTTTGGCTGGGCTGTGTTGGGGTTCTGCCTGATCATGTGTGCGGTGAGGTACACATGACAGGCTCAGAACCAGGCCTGGTTGGACGTTTTGAGTATCAGCATTCCCCGGAGCCAATCAGTGGGTGCGTCTGGCCCCGCTGAGGAGTCTGGGGAAGGGTACTTAAGGTGTTGAAGTCACGTGTTCGGGGTTCGGCCGTAGCTGCCTGTTCCTGGATCTGGACCGGGGTAGCCCCGCGAGGGGTCCCGGGCCCGGGAGCGTTTGCCGTCCCGCAACATGGTCAGTTTGACCAGCCCCACAGACTCGCATGGTGTGGGGCAAAGGATCCATCTGTTCCCGAGTCTCGGAACCGGCTGGTCCGAGGCGCAGTAACTGAGGGAGGATTCAAGGCGTCCGGGTGCGCTCTCAATCTTGGAGGGGCACAGCAGCACGTGTAAGTGACCGGGGGAGGACTCTTCGGAGGAGGGCCAACAAGCTGGCATCCCAAGAAGAGCCTGGTTGCTGGGTTGTCAAGGACACTGACGGATCCATACTTTCGCAGTACTGCCAAGGAGACAGAGAACGTTCCAGGTACTGAGAAAGGTTCCTATTAACTCTCGGTTAAAACTTTATTCAAGGTCAGAGACTTTGCAAGTTCCGGATTAAAGTTCTGACTGCCATAATCTCTGGCTAGAGATTTGTTCAGCTTTGAAGCGCCCAGCTGCGAGTGGCTACTCTCTGTGTTTGTGTTAGAGACTTTCTAATTGTCAGCAGTTCAAGGTGCCTGAGTTTCTTCACCCCTCGCCCTCTGTTTCCATACGAGACTGTGTTTATTGGATGTTACCCCTGCAAATAAAAACATTTCTAAAAAGGACTTTTATGGTGTCAGGGTCCGAAGTTGTTGGGTACTAACCCTGGGAACCCCTAGACCTGGAAGAACAAGCCGAGCGGAGGTAACCGGTAAGCCCAAAAGTCAAGGCCGCCCCCATCGAGGGTTATGGCCGCTACACAGTATTACACTATATTGCCTCTCTGTGGCTCGTTTTCGGGGAGCCAAACTTCACAGATTTAACCGCTTCCCGACCGCCTCCTGTAGATATACGTCAACAGAATGGCACGGGCAGGCAAAAGCACGTACCTGTACGTCCCCTTTAATTTGCCTGCCCGGGGGGCACGCGCCGCCAGCGGCACGCGCGCGACCCGGTCGGGAGCTCCGTGACCACAGCCGAGGGACCAGCGGACCCGATCGCCGCTGGTATCCCGCGATCGGGTTACGGAGCTGAAGAACGGGGAGAGGTCTATGTAAACAAACCTCTCCCCGCGCTTCCTACACTGACTGTCACTGATCGGCGGTTCCCTGTCATCGGGAACGCCGATCAATGACGTCAGACGTACAGCCACGCCCCCCCCTACTGTAAAAAAAAAACACAACACGTCACACTGACTCCTCCCCGCCCCCTAGTGGTTAACCCCTTCACTACAACTGTCATTTACATAGGAATCAGTGCTATTTAAATAGCAGTGATTGCTGTATAAATGACAAATGTCCCAAAAATGTGTCAAAAATGTCCGATGTGTCCGCCAAAATGTCGCAGTCACAATAAAAATCGCTGATCACCGCCATTACTAATAAAAAAAAAAATATTAATAAAAATGCTTTAAAACTATCCCCTATTTTGTAAACGCTATAACTTTTGTGCAAACTAATCAATAATCGCTAATTGCGATTTTTTTTTACCAAAAATATGTAGAAGAATACGTATCGGCCTAAACTGAGGAAAAAAATGTTTTTTTATATATTTTTTGGGGATATTTATTATAGCAAAAAGTAAAAAATATTACATTTTTTTCAAAATTGTCGCTCTATTTTTGTTTATAGCGCAAAAAATAAAAACCGCAGGGGCGATCAAATACCACCAAAAGAAAGCTCTATTTGTGGGAAAAAAAGGACGCCAATTTTGTTTTGGAGTCACGTCGCACGCCCGCGCAATTGTTAGTTAAAGCGACGCAGTGCCGAATTGCAAAAAGGGGCCTGGTCCTTTGGCTGCCAATTGGTCCGGGGCTGAAGTGGTTAATGAAAAGAAGCGCTGGATATGCACTTCAGAGTGCAATAGCTTGGGGAATTTACCATTTACCATCCTTCAAGATTTACATAGTTAGTTAGTAAGGTTGAATAGAGACATCAGTACATCCAAAATAGACCAAGCTCTGTCAGATTGGATGGAGAGCGTCTGTGAACAGCAATTTTCAAGTCTTGCCACAGATTCTCAATGTGATTTAGGTCTGGACTGTGACTGGGCCATTCTAACACATGGATATGCTTTGATATAAACCATTCCATTGTAGCTCTGGCTGTATGTTTAGGGTCGTTGTCCTGCTGGAAGGTGAACCTCCGCCCCAGTCTCAAGTCTTTTTCAGACTCTAACAGGTTTCCTTCTAAGCCCCCGTACACACGGTAGACATGTGCAAAAGGAAAAAATTCGTTTCGTTTAGTTTCGTTTTAATTCGTTAATTAATTAATTTCGATTAGTTAGATTCGTTACATTTGTTAAATTCGTTTTCGGATTTCGTTTAGTTTTCGACCGATTTTCGAATTCGAAAATATTTTGCGACCCGACTGTGGGTCCACGTATCTCGGGGTTAATTGGTGATAGAAACACCAAATTTGGATATGTTGTAGTGCTAGTTCTACTGTGTTTGCATACCAAATTTGGGGTTTCTAGCTAAAAGTGGCCCCCAGATATGTGGCCCCAAAGTCGGGTCGAAAAATGTTCTTCTCTGCTGCAGAAAAGTGCTTGACATTTTGCGACCCGCCTTTGGGGCCACGTATCTCGGGGCCACTGATAGCTAGAAACCCCAAATTTGGTATGCAAACACAGTAGAACTAGCACTACAACCTCTCCAAATTTGGTGTTTCTATCACCAAGTAACCCCGAGATACGTGGACCCAAAGTCGGGTCGCAAAATATTTTCGAATTCGGTTGAAAAAATTTCAAATGCAGTTGAAAAATTTGCAGTTGAAAAAATTTCAAATTCGGTTGAAAAAATTTCATGCTGTTGAAAAATTTCAAATGCATTAGAAACTATTTCAACCAAATTTGGTATGCAAACACTAGAACTAGCACTACAACCTCTCCAAATTTGGTATTTCTATCACCAAGTAACCCCGCGATACGTGGACCCAAAGTCGGGTCACAAAATATTTTCGAATTCGGTTGAAATAGTTTCAAATGCGGTTGAAATCATTTCAAATGCAGGTGAAATAATTTCAAATCATGTTGATACTATTTCAAGCGGATTCGAAAATATTTTGCGACCCGACTTTGAAAAAAAAAAATGAAATTGATTCTAACAGTCTGCAGAAGATCTGCAAAAAAAAAAAGAAGTGAAATGGCTGTTAATAGTCTACAGGAGATCTGCTATTAAATTATATATGTTTTTTTTATTCTGTTCTAATCTTTTCTATTTGAATTATAAATTTTGGAAGATGGTTATTTACTTATATACATCTGTCACACAAAAAAAAAAGATGTGAAATGGCTGTCACGGATGTCGATCGCAAGGCAAGTACATATGCTGTATGTCATTGTCCACTTGCCACAACACCTGCCACAAGTGCCAAGACACCTGCCATGAGTGCCACGTGACCGACCACAAGTGCCACGTGACCTGCCACGTGACCAAGTTGTGGATTGTCCACTTGCCATGTCACCTGCCACAAGTTATGGGGTTCCTAGCACCAAGTGACCCCCAGATATGGGGCATATGTCAAGTACTTTTCTACAGCAGAGAATTACATTTTGTGACCCGACTTTGGGGCCACGTATCTCGGGGCCACTTATAGCTAGAAACCAGTAGAACTAGCACTATAACCTCTCCAAATTTGGGGTTTCTATCACCAAGTAACCCCGAGATACGTGGACCCAAAGTCGGGTCGCAAAATATTTTCGAATCCGGTTGAAATAGTTTCAAATGCGGTTGAAATAATTTTAAACGCAGTTGAAATCATTTCGAATCATGTTGATACTATTTCAAGCGGATTCGAGAATATTTTGCCACCCGAATTTGAAAAAAAAATGAAATTGATTCTAACAGTCTGCAGAAGATCTGCAAAAAAAAGTGAAATGGCTGTTAATAGTCTACAGGAGATCTGCTAAAAAAAGAAATAGATGCTAATAGTCTGCAGGAGATCTGGTGAGAAAACGAAATAGATACTAATTGTCTGCAGGAGATCTGCAAAAAAAAAAAGTGAAATGGTTGTTAATAGTCTACAGGAGATCTGCTAAAAAAAGAAATAGATGCTAATAGTCTGCAGGAGATCTGGTGAGAAAACGAAATAGATACTAATAGTCTGTAGTTGTAGTGCTAGTTCTACTGTGTTTGCATACCAAATTTGGGGTTTCTAGCTACAAGTGGCCCCGAGATACGTGGCCCCAAAGTCGGGTCACAAAATGTAATTCTCTGCTGCAGAAAAGTACTTGACATATCGCCCCTATCTTGGGGTCACTTGGTGCTAGGAACCCCACAACTTGTGGCAGGTGACGTGGCAAGTGGACTATCCACAACTTGGTCACGTGGCCGGTCATGTGGCACTCGTGGCCGGTCATGTGGCACACGTGGCACTCGTGGCCGGTCACGTGGCACTCGTGGCAGGTGTCGTGCCACTCGTGGCAGGTGTCGTGGCACTTGTGGCAAGTGAACAATACACAACTTGTGGCAGGTGATGTGGCAAGTGGACAATGACATACAGCATATGTACTTGCCTTGCGATCGACATCCGTGTTAGACGTGCAATAATAAAAAAAATTGTTTTGTTTCGTTTTAATTCGTTAATTAATTCATTTTGTTTAGTTAGATTCGTTAAATTCGTTTTCGGATTTTGTTTCGTTTTTGACCGAATTCGAAAAATCAGTCGCATTTGAAATTATTTCAACCGGATTTGAAAATATTTCAACCGGATTTAAAAATATTTCAACCGAATTTAAAAATATTTCTACTGGATTTGAAATTATTTCAACTGCATTAGAAACTATTTCAACCAGATTTGAAACAGTTTCTAAACTTGAAATTTCTAATGCAGTTGAAATAGTTTCTAATGCAGTTGAAATATTTTCAAATCTGGTTGAAATAGTTTCTAATGCAGTTGAAATATTTCAACAGATTTGAAAATATTTCAACTGCATTTGAAAATACTTCAACTGCATTTGAAATTATTTCAACCGAATTCGAAAATATCTTGCGACCCGACTTTGGGTCCACGTATCTCGGGGTCACTTGGTGATATAAACCCCAAATTTGGAGAGGTTGTAGTGCTAGTTCTACTGTGTTTGCATACCAAATTTGGGGTTTCTAGCTATAAGTGGCCCCGAGATATGTGGCCCCAAAGTCGGGTCACAAAATGTAATAATCTGCTGTAGAAAAGTACTTGACATATGCCCCAAATCTGGGGGTCACTTGGTGCTAGGAACCCCAGAACTTGTGGCAGGTGACATGGCAAGTGGACAATCCACTTCTTGGTCACGTGGCAGGTCACGTGGCACTTGTGGTTGGTCACGTGGCACTCATGGCAGGTGTCTTGGCACTTGTGGCAGGTGTTGTGGCAAGTGGACAATGACATACAGCATATGTACTTGCCTTGCGATCGACATCCGTGACAGCCATTTCACATCTTTTTTTTTATGTGACAGATGTATATAATAAATAACCATCTTCCAAAATGTATAATTCAAATAGAAAAGATTAGAACACAATTGAAAAAAATATATAATTTAACTAGCAGATCTCCTGTAGACTATTAACAGCCATTTCACTTCTTTTTTTTTTTTTGCAGATCTTCTGCAGACTGTTAGAATCAATTTCATTTTTTTTTTCAAAGTCGGGTCGCAAAATATTTTCAAATGCAGATGAAATATTTTCAAATATGGTTAAAATAGTTTCTAATGCATTTGAAATAGTTTCAACTGCAGTTGAAATTTTTTCAACTGCATTAGAAATTTTTTCAACTGCATTTCAATTTTTTTTTGCAATTTTTTTTGCATTTGAAATTATTTCAACCTAATTCGAAAATATTTTGCGACCAGACTTTGGGTCCACGTAGCTCGGGGTTACTTGGTGATAGAAATAGTTTCTAATGCAGATGAAATATTTTCAAATCTGGTTGAAATAGTTTCTTTTGCAGATCTTCTGCAGACTTTTAGAATCAATTTCATTTTTTTTCAAATTCGGGTGGCAAAATATTTTCGAATCTGGTTGAAATAGTATCAAATGCATTTGAAATTTTTTCTAATGCATTTGAAATTTTTTCAACTGCATTTGAAATTTTTTCAACTGCATTTGAAATTATTTCAACCGAATTCGAAAATATTTTGCGACCCGACTTTGGGTCCACGTATCTCGGGGTTACTTGGTAAAAGAAATAGTTTCTAATGCAGATGAAATATTTTCAAATCTGGTTGAAATAGTTTCTAATGCAGTTGAAATAGTTTCTAATGCAGTTGAAATATTTTCAAATCTGGTTGAAATAGTTTCTAATGCAGTTGAAATATTTTCTAATGCAGTTGAAATAATTTCAACCAGATTTGAAAATATTTCAACTGCATTTGAAATTATTTCAACCGAATTCGAAAATATTTTGCGACCCGACTTTGGGTCCACGTATCTCGGGGTCACTTGGTGATATAAACCCCAAATTTGGAGAGGTTGTAGTGCTAGTTCTACTGTGTTTGCATACCAAATTTGGGGTTTCTAGCTATAAGTGGCCCCGAGATATGTGGCCCCAAAGTCGGGTCACAAAATGTAATTCTCTGCTGTAGAAAAGTACTTGACATATCCCCCATATCTGGGGGTCACTTGGTGCTAGGAACCCCATAACTTGTGGCAGGTGACATGGCAAGTGGACAATCCACAACTTGGTCACGTGGCAGGTCACGTGGCACTTGTGGTTGGTCACGTGGCACTCATGGCAGGTGTCTTGGCACTTGTGGCAGGTGTTGTGGCAAGTGGACAATGACATACAGCATATGTACTTGCCTTGCGATCGACATCCGTGACAGCCATTTCACATCTTTTTTTTTTATGTGACAGATGTATATAAGTAAATAACCATCTTCCAAAATGTATAATTCAAATAGAAAAGATTAGAACAGAATAGAAAAAAATATATAATTTAATAGCAGATCTCCTGTAGACTATTAACAGCCATTTCACTTCTTTTTTTTTTTTTGCAGATCTTCTGCAGACTGTTAGAATCAATTTCATGTCTTTTTTCAAAGTCGGGTCGCAAAATATTTTCAAATCCACTTGAAATAGTATCAACATGATTTGAAATTTTTCAACTGCATTTGAAATTTTTTCAACTGCATTTGAAATTTTTTCAACTGCATTTGAAATTTTTTCAACTGCATTTGAAATTTTTTTCAACTGCATTTGAAATTTTTCAACCGAATTCGAAAATATTTTGCGACCCGACTTTGGGTCCACGTATCTCGGGGTTACTTGGTGATAGAAATAGTTTCTAATGCAGATGAAATATTTTCAAATCTGGTTGAAATAGTTTCTAATGCAGTTGAAATAGTTTCTAATGCAGTTGAAATAATTTCCTGTAGACTATTAACAACAATTTCACTTTTTTTTTGCAGATCTTCTGCAGACAATTAGTATCTATTTCGTTTTCAAACCAGATCTCCTGCAGACTATTAGCATCTATTTCTTTTTTTAGCAGATCTCCTGTAGACTATTAACAGTCATTTCACTTTTTTTTTTTTTTTTGCAGATCTTCTGCAGACTGTTAGAATCAATTTCATTTTTTTTCAAATTCGGGTGGCAAAATATTCTCGAATCCGCTTGAAATAGTATCAACATGATTTGAAATTTTTTCAACTGCATTTGAAATTTTTTCAACTGCATTTGAAATTTTTTCAACTGCATTTGAAATTATTTCAACCGAATTCGAAAATATTTTGCGACCCGACTTTGGGTCCACGTATCTCGGGGTTACTTGGTAATAGAAATAGTTTCTAATGCAGATGAAATATTTTCAAATCTGGTTGAAATAGTTTCTAATGCAGTTGAAATAGTTTCTAATGCAGTTGAAATATTTTCAAATGCAGTTGAAATAGTTTCTAATGCAGTTGAAATAGTTTCTAATGCAGTTGAAATAATTTCAACCAGATTTGAAAATATTTCAACTGCATTTGAAATTATTTCAACCGAATTCGAAAATATTTTGCGACCCGACTTTGGGTCCACGTATCTCGGGGTCACTTGGTGATATAAACCCCAAATTTGGAGAGGTTGTAGTGCTAGTTCTACTGTGTTTGCATACCAAATTTGGGGTTTCTAGCTATAAGTGGCCCCGAGATATGTGGCCCCAAAGTCGGGTCACAAAATGTAATTCTCTGCTGTAGAAAAGTACTTGACATATGCCCCATATCTGGGGGTCACTTGGTGCTAGGAACCCCATAACTTGTGGCAGGTGACATGGCAAGTGGACAATCCACAACTTGGTCACGTGGCAGGTCACGTGGCACTTGTGGTCGGTCACGTGGCACTCATGGCAGGTGTCTTGGCACTTGTGGCAGGTGTTGTGGCAAGTGGACAATGACATACAGCATATGTACTTGCCTTGCGATCGACATCCGTGACAGCCATTTCACATCCTTTTTTTTTATGTGACAGATGTATATAAGTAAATAACCATCTTCCAAAATGTATAATTCAAATAGAAAAGATTAGAACAGAATAGAAAAAAATATATAATTTAATAGCAGATCTCCTGTAGACTATTAACAGCCATTTCACTTTGTTTTTTTTTTTTGCAGATATTCTGCAGACTGTTAGTATCAATTTGATTTTTTTTTTTCAAACTCGGGTCGCAAAATATTTTCAACTGCATTTGACATAGTTTCAACTGCATTTGAAATTTTTTCAACTGCATTTAAAATTTTTTCATTTTTTGAAATTTTTTCAAAATTTGAAATTTTTTCAACTGCATTTGAAATTATTTCAACCGAATTCGAAAATATTTTGCGACCCGACTTTGGGTCCACGTATCTCGGGGTTACTTGGTGATAGAAATAGTTTCTAATGCAGATGAAATATTTTCAAATCTGGTTGAAATAGATTCTAATGCAGTTGAAATAGTTTCTAATGCAGATGAAATATTTTCTAATCTGGTTGAAATATTTTCTAATCTGGTTGAAATAGTTTCTAATGCAGTTGAAATAATTTCCTGTAGACTATTAACAACCATTTCACTTTTTTTTGCAGATCTTCTTCAGACAATTAGTATCTATTTAGTTTTCTCACCAGATCTCCTGCAGACTATTAGCATCTATTTCTTTTTTTAGCAAATCTCCTGTAGACTATTAACAGCCATTTCAATTTTTTTTTGCAGATCTTCTGCAGACTGTTAATCAATTTCATTTTTTTTCAAATTCGGGTGGCAAAATATTCTCGAATCCGGTTGAAATAGTATCAAATGCAGTTGAAATATTTCAACTGCATTTGAAAATATTTCAACTGCATTTGAAATTATTTCAACCGAATTCGAAAATATTTTGCGACCCGACTTTGGGTCCACGTATCTCGGGGTCACTTGGTGATATAAACCCCAAATTTGGAGAGGTTGTAGTGCGAGTTCTACTGTGTTTGCATACCAAATTTGGGGTTTCTAGCTATAAGTGGCCCCGAGATATGTGGCCCCAAAGTCGGGTCACAAAATGTAATTCTCTGCTGTAGAAAAGTACTTGACATATGCCCCATATCTGGGGGTCACTTGGTGCTAGGAACCCCATAACTTGTGGCAGGTGACATGGCAAGTGGACAATCCACAACTTGGTCACGTGGCAGGTCACGTGGCACTTGTGGTTGGTGACGTGGCACTCATGGCAGGTGTCTTGGCGCTTGTGGCAGGTGTTGTGGCAAGTGGACAATGACATACAGCATATGTACTTGCCTTGCGATCGACATCCGTGACAGCCATTTCACATCCTTTTTTTTTATGTGACAGATGTGTATAAGTAAATAACCATCTTCCAAAATGTATAATTCAAATAGAAAAGATTAGAACAGAATAGAAAAAAATATATAATTTAATAGCAGATCTCCTGTAGACTATTAACAGCCATTTCACTTCTTTTTTTTTTTTTGCAGATCTTCTGCAGACTGTTAGAATCAATTTCATTTTTTTTTTCAAAGTCGGGTCGCAAAATATTTTCAAATCCGCTTGAAATAGTATCAACATGATTTGAAATTTTTTCAACTGCATTTGAAATTTTTTCAACTGCATTTGAAATTTTTTCAACTGCATTTGAAATTTTTTCAACTGCATTTGAAATTTTTTCAACTGCATTTGAAATTTTTTCAACTGCATTTGAAATTATTTCAACTGCATTTGAAATTATTTCAACCGAATTCGAAAATATTTTGCGACCCGACTTTGGGTCCACGTATCTCGGGGTTACTTGGTGATAGAAATAGTTTCTAATGCAGATGAAATATTTTCAAATCTGGTTGAAATAGTTTCTAATGCAGTTGAAATAGTTTCTAATGCAGTTGAAATAGTTTCAACCAGTTTTGAAAATATTTCAACCGCATTTGAAACTATTTCAACCGGATTCGAAAATATTTTGCGACCCGACTTTGGGTTTTTCAACTGCATTTGAAATTTTTTCAACTTCATTTGAAATTTTTTCAACCGAATTAGAAAATATTTTGCGACCCGACTTTGGGTCCACGTATCTCGGGGTTACTTGGTGATAGAAATAGTTTCTAATGCAGTTGAAATATTTTCAAATCTGGTTGAAATATTTTCAAATCTGGTTGAAATAGTTTCTAATGCAGTTGAAATATTTTCAAATCTGGTTGAAATATTTTCAAATCTGGTTGAAATAGTTTCTAATGCAGATGAAATATTTTCAAATCTGGTTGAAATAGTTTCTAATGCAGTTGAAATAATTTCAACCAGATTTGAAAATATTTCAACTGCATTTGAAATTATTTCAACCGATTTCGAAAATATTTTGCGACCCGACTTTGGGTCCACGTATCTCGGGGTCACTTGGTGATATAAACCCCAAATTTGGAGAGGTTGTAGTGCTAGTTCTACTGTGTTTGCATACCAAATTTGGGGTTTCTAGCTATAAGTGGCCCCGAGATATGTGGCCCCAAAGTCGGGTCACAAAATGTCAAGCACTTTTCTGCAGCAGAGAATGACATTTTTCGACCCGACTTTGGGGCCACATATCTCGGGGCCACTTGTAGCTAGAAACCCCAAATTTGGTATGCAAACACAGTAGAACTAGCACTATAACATATCCAAATTTGGGGTTTCTATCACTAAGTGACCCTGAGAAATTTCGAATTTCGTCCGCGATTTTTCGATTCGAAAAAAATTCGGATTCGGTAAAATTCGTTAGTATTGTAATTCGTAATTCGGTAATTCGGATGCATCCGAATGTCCGAATAATGAAAAATTCGTCCGAATTTCGATTCGGAACATAATGGATTGAACAGAGCTCCGTGAGATGTTCAAAGCTTGGGAGATTTTTTTTTATAACCTACCCTGCTTTATACTTCTCCACAACTTTATCCCTGACCTGTCTGGTGTGTTCCTCGGCCTCCAAAAGGCTTTTCAAGGTCAGACTTTAAGGCTCCTAGTTAATTGGAATGACTATTCAACATACATTAACATAAACAGTAACACAGGGCTAATTAGCACAACAACATTGTGTGGAATACACCTTACAAGCCAGACCAGCCTCATTTACACAATAGACAGGTGGCTTGAGTTCATGACATTGAATGGGATACAAGCTGTCAGATGCTAGTCTATTTCTAATGCTAAATGCATATACAGAGAGTGTATTTTGGGGGGCCCATAATCAGCTGGCAGGAGGCTAGCATGTAGTCCTCTCAAAAAGCCCGTATCCCGGCTAGGTCTGTCACAGGATCCATCTGTTCTTGAGTCTCGGAACCGGCTGGTCCGAGGCGCAGTAACTGAGGGAGGATTCAAGGCGTCCGGGTGTGCTCTCAATCTTGGAGGGGCACAGCAGCACGTGTAAGCGACCGGGGGAGGACTCTTCGGAGGAGGGCCAACAAGCTGGCATCCCAAGAAGTGCCTGGTTTCTGGGTTGTCAAGGACATTGACGGATCCATACTTTCGCAGTACTGCCAAGGAGACAGAGAAGGTTCCAGGTACTGAGAAAGGTTCCTATTCACTCTCGGTTGAAACTTTATTCAAGGTCAGAGACTTTGCAAGTTCTGGATTAAAGTTCTGACTGCCATAATCTCTGGCTAGAGGTTTGTTCAGCTTTGAAGCGCCCAGCTGCGAGTGGCTACTCTCTGGGTTTGCGTTAGAGACTTTCTAATTGTCAGCAGTTCGAGGTGCCTGAGTTTCTTCACCCCTTGCCCTCTGTTTCCATACAAGACTGTGTTTGTTGGATGTTACCACTGCAAATAAAAACTTTTCTAAAAAGGACTTTTATGGTGTCAGCGTCTAAAGTCGTTGGGTACTAACCCTGGGAACCCCTAGACCTGGAAGAACAAGCCGAGCGGAGGTAACCGGTAAGCCCAAAAGTCAAGGCCACCCCCATCGAGGGTTATGGCCTCTACACAGTATTACACTATATTGCCTCTCTGTGGCTCGTTTTTGGGGAGCCAAACTTCACAGATTTAATGAAAAGGAGGAGCTGTGGATATGCACTTCACAGTGCAATAGCTTGCGGAATTTACCATTTACCATCCTTCAAGATATACATAGTTAGTTAGTAAGGTTGAATAGAGACATCAGTCCATCCAAAATATCTCAAGCTCTGTCAGATTGGATGGAGAGCGTCTGTGAACAGCAATTTTCAAGTCTTGCCACAGATTCTCAATGTGATTTAGGTCTGGACTGTGACTGGGCCATTCTAACACAGGAATATGCTTTGATCGAAACCATTCCATTGTAGCTCTGGCTGTATGTTTCGGGTCGTCGTCCTGCTGGAAGGTGAACCTCCACCCCAGTCTCAAGTCTTTTTCAGACTCTAACAGGTTTCCTTCTAAGCCCCCGTACACACGGTCGGAAATTCCAGCGGAAAATATCCGATCGGACCGTGTTGTCAGAAAATCTGCCCATGTGTGGGCTCCAATCGGACTTTTTCAGTCGGAATTTCCGACAGAAAAAAATTGAGATCCTGCTCTCAAATTTTCCCGACAACAAAATTCGATCTGACTTTTTCCGATCGTGTGTAGAGAATTCCGACGGACAAAGTTCCACGCATGCTCAGATCAAATTACGAGACCAAAGCTATTGGCTACTAGCCTCTACGTAGTTCCGTCGTATGCAACGAACGCCACCGCGTTCAGAATGATTGGATTTTCCGACAACTTTGTCCGACCGTGTGTATGCAACACCAGTGTCGGACAAAATCTGTCAGAAAAAATCTGACAGATTTTGTAGTCGGAATTTCCGACCGTGTGTACGGGGGCTAAGATTGTCCTGTATTTGGCTCCATCCATCTTCCCATCATCTCTGACCAGCTTCCTTGTCCCTGCTGAAGAAAACCATCCCCACCACATGAAGCTGCCACCACCATGTTTCACGGTGGGGATGTTGTGTTCAGGGTGATGTGCAGTGTTAGTTTTCCCCACACATAGCGTTTTGCCTTTAGGCCAAAAAGTTCAATTTTGGTCTCATCTGACCAGATCACCTTCTTCCACATGTTTGCTGTGTCCCCCACATGGCTTCTCACAAACTGCAAACGGGACTTCTTATGACTTTCCTTCACCAATGTCTTTCTTCTTGTCACTCTTCCATAAAGGTCAGATTTGTGGAGAACACGACTAATAGTTGTCCTGTGGACAGATTCTCCCACCTGAGCTGTGGATCTCTGCAGCTCCTTCATATTGTGGTCGATGTTGAAGTCATATATACACTTTATGCACTCCCAATAAAGGAGCCATTTTCTTTGAACTTACTTCTGTGTATCTTCTGTTCTAAGAATTGTCTCACGGTTAGTCGAGGGTCCTGGTAAGTTGCACTATTAGCCCAAGGGGTGGTCTGTCAGGTACTTGAAGAACCGTTTGCATTCTTTTCACCATGGACCTCTTGGCTCTTCTCTGATGAATGCTCTCCTTGCCCGGCCGGTCAGTTTAGGTGGACGGCCATGTCTTGGTAGGTTGTCTTGCAGTTGTGCCATACTCTTTCCATTTTCCGATGATGGATTGAACATTGCTCCGTGAGATGTTCAAAGCTTGGGAGATTTTTTTTATAACCTAACCCTGCTTTATACTTCTCCAAAACGTTATCCCTGACCTGTCTGGCGTGTTCCTTGGCCTTCATGATGCTGTTTGTTCACTAAGTCTTCATCCTTGCCTGAAAACCCCATAGGGAAAACTCTATATATATTTTTTTTTGAAAATTATTCAGGGTGAGCAATTTGGCTCCAATAACCATATATTCTTGACAGTACACCGTTTCTTCATTTTTTGTTCACTAAGGTTCCCTAACAAACCTCTGAGGGCTTCTCAGAACAGCTGTATTTATACTGAGATTAAATGACACACAGGTGGACTCTATTTAGAGTCAAATATATTTTATTGAAAACTTTGTGTTGGTCTATCACATAACATCCCCAAAAAATACATTTAGAGTCAAATATATTTTATTGAAAATTTTAACAGTATAAATTGTACAAAAAGAAAAAACATTCAGATGTCAACAGGAGGAACAGGTAGGTATAGGATATTTTCTCATTGTACAGAGTACGCATATACATGACAGGGTGTCAACCATTCAATATCTATTGAAGCGTGTAGGCAAAGATTATAGAGGCACCCCTAGGGTTTTATATCCATAAACAAAACCACATCTGATCGTAAATAGATTAGAAGAGATAGCAAAAGAGAAGAGGGAAAAAGAAAGAAGGGGGAGTAGTAGGGGTATGAAGGGGAAGGGGGGTCGGGGGGGTCGGGGTTGGTCTGGGCAGACCCCAGCGCGACACAGTTTAACAGGGGCATGAGTCGTAACTTAACCTGTTCCCTGGGGTGAGAGTAGGTTTTTCAGGGAGTCCGAGGAGGAGTATTCAATCCAGATAAGCCATTGAAGTCTGTATTTCTCAAAGGTGTCATTCTCGAGAGCTAGCATCTCTTCCATCCGCATTATGTCATTAACTGTAGAGACCCATAGGGTCAGGGGAGGGCAGGTGGTGGTCTTCCAGAAAATGGGGATAATTTGTCTTGCGGCCGATAGGAAAAAGCGTAATAGGGAGCACTTCTGTGATGATATAGAGCCTGGGAGTATAGACAGAAGGGCCATCTCTGGGGACGGCTGCAGGGGTTTATCGTAAAGGTTGCTATATATCGAAAAGACCTGGGTCCAAAGAGGTTGAACCGCCGTGCATTCCCACCATATATGTTGGTAACTGCCTTCTTCCGATCCGCACCTCCAGCATGTGGGGGGCACGGATGGGAAGATCCTATGCAAAGATTGAGGGTCCCTGTACCATCTAGCAAGGAGCTTGAAGTTTTTCTCCTGTGTATAACAGGACGTAGAGGTCTTGTGCGTGAAGTAATATGATTTCTGCCATTCCGATGCTGTGACTTCCCTTCCCAAGTCCATGGACCACTTCCTGGTGTAAGAAGGCGGTTGTTTGTGTATCAGTGAATGTAGCATGGTATACATGGTGGAGAGCATGTGTTGTGGTAGTTCTGAAAGAGAGCACAGCTGTTCAAATTCCGTTCGGGGTCTATGTATTTGGGTCGAGGCGAAAAGGGTAGAGCAGAAGGATGCAATCCGTAGAGCCGTGAGCCAGTTGCCCCGATTATCCGGTAGTACTGGTCTGCCGGATGTAGAATCTACAAATGAGCTCGCTGTGGGCCATTCGGCCCGGGAGTAAGGGCCTATCGTTTGGGAGCCCTCTCCTTGGGGTACCGCTGGGTGGTCAAATAAAGGTGTGAGGGGTGATGGGTCAGAGGATAAAACCGACTGTAAGTCTCGCTTATACCATAAGTGCAGGGCAGCAGAAGTTAGCGGAGAGGTTGAGATCAAATGTATATGCTGTGCATGACCCCAGAGTAGAGCTCGGAGGTCATGCGGGGACATATCTTGTTCTATCGCGGAGGAAGCCTTGATAAAAGGGCGGGGGAACCATTCAGTGACCCTGGCAAGGAGCGCCGCTTTGTGGTATAGCTCGAAGTCAGGGAGGCCTGTGCCCCCTTGGGTTTTGGGGTATGTGAGTAGGGTATGCTTGATACGGGACATGCCTTGGTGCCATACAAATCGTATGGACATAGAACGTAATGAAGTGAAGAAACGTTTAGGGACTGCGATGGGCACCGTCTGGAATACATATAGTAGTTTGGGTAAGGTGTCCATTTTGAGAGTATTTATGCGGCCGAGCCACGGTAAGGGAGAGTTTTTCCATTCTTCTAAATCATTAAGTAGTCGGGCTAATAGGGGTAGATAGTTTAAGGTGTAGAGCTCGGATAAGTCAGATGGGACCTTAATTCCAAGGTAAGAGATACTTTTAGTGCTCCATTGGAATGGGAAGTTAGCGCGCACTCTGGCAAGGGTGTTCGCGGGGAGGGAGACATTGAGGGCTTCCGTCTTGGATATGTTAAGTTTAAAGTCGCTAAATTTCCCGAACCTGCTAAATTCTAGCATTAACGAGGATAGAGATGTATGTGGTTGTTGCACGTAGACCAGGAGGTCGTCAGCGTACAGAGATAGCTTGTATTCTGAGGAGGGTGTCTGTATACCTACAATGGAGTTATTGCGTCTTATTGCTTGGGCCAGATGTTCTATCACTATGACGAAGAGCAACGCGGATAAGGGACATCCTTGTCGGGTGCCATTTGATATCTGGAACGGTGCGGAGGAAGAGCCATCGACCACAACTGAGGCGGAGGGATTAGAGTAGAGTGCCATTATTTTAGACACGAACGTAGGTCTGAGACCCATCTGTTCAAGAGAGAGGCGTAGGAAGTCCCAGTTAACCCGGTCAAAGGCCTTCTCCACATCGAACGATAACATGCAGGCCTTCGAGTTGTGTTTCTGTATGTAAGAGATAAGGTGGATGGTTTTCGTGGTGTTGTCCCTGGCCTCTCGGCCCGGGACAAAACCTACCTGGTCTCTGTTTATAATGGAGGGTAAGAGGGGGGAAAGGCGACTCGCTAGTACCTTGGCGTAGAGTTTGATATTGATATTGAGGAGCGATATCGGCCTATAGCTGCCACATTGGGAAGGGTCTTTACCTGGTTTTGGAATAACTGATATGTTGGCAGAGAGTAGGTTGCGGGAGGGTAGATGGGTGTCATCGATTGAGTTGAACGTAGAGGCGAGCAATGGGGCAAGCGATTGAGCAAATGACTTAAAGAACCTAGGGGAAAAGCCATCGGGGCCTGGGCATTTACCTGATTTTAAACCTTTGATGGCAGCGAGAAATTCAGCTGTCATCAGGGGTTCCTCCAAACTAGTAGCTTGGTCGGGGTCAATTTGTGGGAGGGCAGTCTCGGTTATGTAGTTCCGCATTTCAGCAAGATGCGTGTCGTTCCCGTTTCGGGTTACCGTCGGGGGGCGCAGGTTATAGAGGTCAGAGTAATAGGTTTTAAAAGCCTCTGATATACCATTGGGGTTGCTTATTTTCCGTCTATCCGATGTGCAAATATGAGGGATCGGCTTATGGGGGGGACGGGAGTGCAGGACCCTGGCGAGGTGCTGTCCGCACTTATTTGCAAAAGCATAGTAGTGGTTACGTCCTCTATCTCTGGCGATGAGGGAGTGTGCATCTAATAGGCTAAGCAGTTCCCTACGGGCATTGGAGAGATCTACGTATGTTACTGGGTTGGAATCCCTTTTATGTGATGTTTCGAGTGATTTTATCGTCGCCAGGAGACGAGAAATGTCTGCAGTCCTGGCTTTTTTGAGGCGGGAGCCGTATTGAATGAACACACCTCTCAGTACACATTTCAGGGCCTCCCATTTAGTTAGTGGGTTAGTGTCATCAGAGCGATGGACCACAATGAAGTCCTGAATCGCCTTTTCTATTGCTGCGATACATGGGGTATCTTTCAATAAGTTGTCATTTAGCCTCCATGACGACCGTACACGGGACGTCCGGGGGGGGGGCTAAACTGAGGTGTACTGGGGAGTGGTCAGACCACAGTATGTTGCCTATGGAAGCCTTCAGGGGAGTGTCTAGTAGAGATTGGGAGATTAGAAAATAATCAATGCGACTGTATGATTTATGTGCCACGGAAAAACAGCTGTAGTCTCTTTCAAACGGGTGCTGCACTCGCCACACATCCACTAATTGTGCGGAGTGTAGTAGTGTTTTTATCTGTGTGAGTGCTGTGTGAGATGTGTTAGACTTACCCGAGGAAGAGTCCAGGACTGGAGAAAGGGTCACATTGAGGTCGCCACCAAGGATGAAGCAGGGACCCCCGAAGGAGAGTAATTTGTCCACCACCTTGGAGAGGAAGGGCGCCTGGTCCTGGTTAGGTCCATATACGTTGGCTACTGTGAAAATAGAAGAGTTACATTTCAGTTTGATAAATAGGTATCGCCCTAGCGGGTCAATTAGAGTGTCTAGAACTTCAGGGTGGAATGTTTTGTGGAAGACTATGGATACCCCCTTGGATTTCGACTCTGGGTTAGTGCTGTGAAACCATTGGTTATAATGGGGATTTTTAAAGGTCGGGATCGCCGCACTCCGGAAGTGCGTTTCTTGTAACATTAAAATTTTGGTCTTGGCCTTGTGGAAGTGATATAGCACCTGGCTTCTTTTCTCGGGTGTATTGAGGCCTCTGCAGTTATAAGAGGCCAGGGTTATGTTTTCAGGAGACATCATAACTGGGGTGGATAAGGAGGGGAGAAATCACTACCTGTATCACCACGGAGGTCCGCCCAGACCCGGTAGGGGAGAGTGGGTGAGGGGAGAGGACAGGTGGAGGAGGGAGAGTAAGGAGGGGAATAAGATTCAGGTTAGAAATACGAGAGCACAACATGCCACTGTGTGGCAGTAGAAAGCAAGCAAGGAATGCGATAAGACTGTTAAGGGAATGCTGTATCAGTCTAGTAGAAAGAAGGAGAGAAAACATGGCGCACCGGGGTGCACCAGCGGTCCTAGTGGGGGGTAACTGTGGTAAGCACATAGAGTGCCTCCCGGTCCCGTGGTCCACGGGGTTGTGGCAACTAGGGTTGGTAACCAGCATCTGATAATATAAATAGCTAAGTGTGGGCAAGAATGCGCCCAGGGCCTTGGGCTGCCACTGTAAAAAAAATAAAGTCAACAAAACAAGAGTCAAGCAAATTTTAGGGAATAAAAAGTTAAAGAGCAAAAACCGGAGCCAGGAGTCATCATTTTCAGGAGGTCTGATCACTATCGGTTAAGGCCACTTCAGTCTGTGGAGTCCCCTGTCGCCCACACAGGATCGCAGGCACGAGAGGGTGATGTAAGATAGGCCTCTTGTGGCGAGAGCAGTTGCAACCTAGGTGTCATGTGGTGGGGCTCTGTGATTTGGGAGACTTGTATGGCAACGGGCCTGAAGTCCATGATGAGGATTTTCAAGGGAGGGTAGGTTGCAATGCGGGGCTGCTGTCGCCCCCCCATCCGAGGTGTTCGTGGAGGATAAAAAGAGCAGAAATGGGGTGATGACGTGGTAGTCCACTTCCTCTTAGCGTGTACAAACAATAAAGGAACTTAAAACGTTCAGGTGTTTCAGAGTGTCACTTCCAACAGTTCACGGTTGGTCGGTGTACAATCAGTACAGAGCTGCTTAAGGTTGTCCAGGCAGCTAGATATGCAGGTAGGGCTGGCGCCCGTCTCGTGAGTGTCAATCTTCAGGGGGTCTTTGCGGTGAGCCTCTTTGTCGCTTGTTCTTGTTGGCCTTCTGCCATTGTGCTTGGTAAGGGAGTCCTGAGGTAGTGGGTTGGAGCGGCCAATCAGGTAGTGCTATCTGCGGTAATTCCAGAGTGCTTAGGAACCTGGGGAGGTCTCCCAGGGTTCGGAACAATGCAGTCTTCCCTGCATGGTGGACCCGTAGTTGGAAGAGGAATCTCCACTGGTATTTTATTTGTTTCTCCTGGAGGACAGAAGTGATGGGTTTGAGTGCCCGACGCATGGCTAGGGTCTGGCGTGAGAGGTCAGGTAGGAGCATAACCGGGACGTCATTCAAGCGAATGGAGTCTTGGGTGCTGGCAGCCCTCATGATCTCCTCTTTGATCTTGTAGAAATGAACTCTGCACAGCGTATCTCTGACAAAGGAGGAGTCAGCGTTTCTGGGACCTGAGGTCCTGTGAACTCTGTCCAGTTCTATGTGGGCGTCTTTGGGCTTTTGTAGGAGCTGATTAAAGATGGCGGTTACGGCCCCTGCTAGGTCTTTGGGTTCCACTGATTCTGGGATACCACGTATCCTGACATTGTTCCTTCTGTTACGGTTCTCAATGTCGTCCTGGTGATGCATAAGTTGCTGTAGCATGACTGTGTGAGAATTAAGGGTCTCCTCATGTGACTGTAGTGTGTTACAGATGCCCTCAGTTGTGTCTTCTATGTCTTCCATGCGTGCCCCTAGGTCTCTCTTGAGGTCAGCTATCTCCCTCTTGTAGCTCTTCTCCATGCGGGAGACACAGTGCTCAAAATCATGTTTGGTTGGGAGGGAGCGCAGATATGTGTGCATGGATCTCATCTGGGATTCTATGTCCCATCCATCTCCAGAGCCTAGTGATGTTTTAGAGAGGCTGTGCAGGCTGTGAGGGTTGTAAAGGGGGGGCTCTAAGTCTGCTAGGGAGGCTGAGCGGCCCCTGCTATGTACCTGTGAGGCGCCTGGTGGTTCTGAGCGTGCCGGGGACGGAGGCGCCGGCGCCATCTTGGAGGGCTGCTGGTTCATGTAGGCCGCAGACGAACGGGTCATGAAACGGCCGATGTCTCCCTGGTTCCGGTCACCGGAGGGCTTGGATTGATCCCTGGGCTTCCCCTTACCCATCGGGCGGCTTTGGGTCAGATGTGAGTGCTGGATCTGTAGTTATATCCCCGTGGAGACCGTGAGGACCGGGAGCAGCCGCAAAGTGCGTCTTACAGCTCCATGCGCTAGGCCACGCCCCTATTAATGTTGTGTTGGCATTGTATCCATAGATATGTATTCATTGGATTGGGGGTGCCCCATTGTATTCATAGGTTTGGGGGTGCCCCATTGTATTCATAGGTTTGGGGGTGCCCCATTAATGTTTTGTTGGCATTGTACCCATGGATATGTATTTATTGGTGTGGAGGTGCCCTATTAGTTGTGCTGGAACGGTATCTGTAGATATGTATTCATTGGTTTTGGGGGTACCTTATTAATGTTGTAATGACATTTATCCATGGACATGTATTCATTGTTTTGGGGGTGCCCTGTATCTATTCATATAGAAATTTGTATGCAATTGTTTGTTATTTTTCTTACTGCTTCCCCACATTTGTAACTGCTCTTTGTAGCTTCTGTAATGTCTTGCTAAAGGTTGTAATGACATTGTATCCATGGATTTGTATTCATTGGTTTGGGGGTGTCCCATTAATGTTGTAATGACATTGTATCTATGGATATGTAGAATAAATGGATTTCATTGTATCATCACACATAGTGGTGCTGTGGATACAAATTAGTAAAGCCCCATACACACGCGCGGATTATCTGAGGACCAGGTCCGTCATACTTTGTCCGATGTTGGTTTTGCGTACACACGGTCGGACAAAGTTGTCGGAAAATCCGATCATTCTGAACGTGGTGACGTTTGTTGCCTACGACGGGACTACGTAGAAGCTAGTAGCCAATAGCTTTGGTCTTGTAATGTGATCTGAGCATGCGTAGCACTTTGTCCGGTCGGACTACCATACACACGATCGGATTTGGTGTGATCGGACCGTGTTGTCGGAAAATCTATCCAGCAGGAGATAGGACTTTGTCCGTCGGACAATACGACGTACACTGTCCGATGGTGCCTACACACGGTCTGATTTTTCAACAACATTGTCCGATCGGACAGAATCCATGCGAAAATCCGACCGTGTGTATGGGGCTTAAGAGGTGTGCCACATATGGATATGTATTCATTGGTTTGGGGGTACCCCATTAATTTTGTACTGATATTGTATCTATGGATATGTATTCATTGGTTTGTGGGTACCCCATTAAGGTTGTAATGACATTGTATCCATGGATTTGTACTCAGTGGTTTGGGGGTACCCCATTAATTTTGTACTGATATTGTATCTATGGATATGCATTCATTGGTTTGTGGGTACCCCATTAAGGTTGTAATGACATTGTATCCATGGATTTGTACTCAGTGGTTTGGGGGTACCCCATTAATTTTGTACTGATATTGTATCTATGGATATGCATTCATTGGTTTGTGGGTACCCCATTAAGGTTGTAATGACATTGTATGCATAGATATGTATTCATTGGTTTGGGGGTACCCCATTAATGTTGTACTGATTTTGGAAACAGAAGGTCATAGAGTTGTTGGGACAGTTGCTGATTCTGTACCATAAATGTCTATACCCACAAGATTTTGGAAAGTGGACTATCTCGGTACTAGGATTCATTGTATTCATTGGTTTGGGGGTACTCCATTTATCTTGTACTGATATTGTATCTATGGATATGTATTCATTGGTTTGGGGGTACCCCTTTAAGGTTGTAATGACAATGTATCCATGGATGTGTATTCATTTGGGGGTACCCCATTAAGGTTTTAATGACATTGTATCCATGTACAGTATGTATTTATTGGTTTGGGGGTGCCCTGTATCTTCATATGTTTATTTTTATGTGAATTCTTACTGCTATCCAGAGTTTTATAATTACTTGTTTTAGCTTCTGTAATGTCTTGTTATCTTTCTAATTATTGTATCGGTTTTAGTAGTCACAGTCTGCTATGATTAGAGGTCAGTTCACTGATTAGTGGTATTTTAGCAATAGGTGCAGCCTAGTGAGCCTATTCATCCCTTCTTTTTACATGTCTTGGATACTCCAGCAGCAAGACCCCCCCCCCCCCCTCCATAATTTCTGAACCGTCTCTATTCCTCCTGGGAATGTTGGGAGTTCCCACCTACCTTTGTGTGGTCCAGTTCTTCCTGTTACAATTTCCATAATATATAATAAATAAGAATTCTGCAGGGATGGTGGTAACCCCTCCTAATGGGTAAAGCAGGTGTGCAGAGACAGGAGCTCAACAAAGGAGGTCAAAGGTCCTCATCATGGGCACAGCAGGTGTACACACCCTGGAACTTGGAACAGGGATGGTGGGAACCCGTCATATTGAGCACAGCAGGTGTATAGACTGGGGAACTCAGTGCTGGAATGGTGGGAACCCGTCATATCAAGCACAGCAGGTGTACAGAACTGGGAACTCAATACAGGAATGGTGCAGGAATGGTGGGAACCCATCATATCGAGCACAGCAGGTGTATAGACTGGGGAACTCAGTGCAGGTATGGTGGGAACCCGTCATATCGAGTACAGCAGGTGAACAGAACTGGGAACTCAGTGCAGGTATGGTGGGAACCCGTCATATCGAGTACAGCAGGTGTACAGAATAGGGAACTCAGTGCAGGAATGATGCAGGAATGGTGGGATCCCATCATATCGAGCACAGCAGGTGTACAGACTGGGGTACTCAATACAGGAATGGTGCAGGAATGCTGGGAACCCATCATATTGAGCACAGCAGGTATACAGAACTGGGAACTCAGTGTAGGAATGGTGGGAACCCACCATATCGAGCACAGCAGGCGTACAGACTGGGGAACTCAATACAGAAATGGTGGGAACCAATCATATCGAGCACTGCAGGTTTACAGACTGGGGAACTTAGTACAGGAATGGTGGGAACCAGTCATATTGAGCACTGCAGGTGTACAGACTGGGGAACTCAGTGCAGGTATGGTGCAGGAATGGTGGGAACCCATCATATTGAACACAGCAGATATACACAAATGAGAACTCAGTGTAGGAATGGTGGGAACCCATCATATCGAGCACAGCAGCCGTACAGACTGGGGAACTCAATACAGGAATGGTGGGAACCCATCATATCAAGCACTGCAGGTGTACAGACTGGGGAACTCAATACAGGAATGGTGGAGGAATGGTGGGAACCCGTCATATCGAGCACAGAAGGTGTATAGACTGGGGAACTCAGTGCAGGAATGGTGGGAACCCATCATATCGAGCACTGCAGGTTTACAGACTGGGGAACTTAGTACAGGGATGGTGGGAACCCATCATATCGAGCACTGCAGGTGTACAGACTGGGGAACTCAGTGCAGGCAGATATGGTGGGAAATCTCGCAATGGGCATAGAAGGTTTGCAGAGCCTGGTACTCAACGCTGGAATGATGAGAACCCCTTATAATGGGCACAGCAAAAGTGGAGAGCTCAAACCTCAATGCAAGAAAGGTATAAAACCCCTCATAATGGGCACAGCAGCAGCCGATATAAATATATATTTTTTCATTTAGAGGGTGTGATTGTTTTTCTGGAGAGTGTTAAGGGTCATTTTGTCCCAAGATCGGGTTCAGGAAAGATGAAAATGTTATATGTAACGCTCAGGAGACATTTAAAGACCATTGTACCCTTACAAAATAACAATCTTCATTTCGCCTTCCCAATTGGTTTCCATGCATTTTGCCGAAATGGAAACATTTCTTGGAAATAAAGACTCTCAGCTTTGCTCATCCCTTCCCCGGACCAATGTACATGACAGTTCTCTGCATCCTCTGTTTGTAGTCTGATTAGTAGAGATATGAAGGATTCCAGCTAACAGTTGGTTTGTGTTATTCAGGGAGATGGCGCTTTGTGTGGTGATGATCCTGTTGGTGATCCCGGCATCTCTGGCACAAGAAGGTAAGTGATGGAGCCTGGGCACACTTACCCAATGAGTGAATCACAATCTTCTGTCTTCCTCTATTTATTTCTGATCATTTTCAGTATTTGTTGTGTTTCCCTTGAGCCTAGGGCAGGGGTCAGCGAATTTTGAATTTCTGAATTTCGAATTTTCGAAATTTTGAAATTAGGAATTTCCGATTTTCCAATTTCTGAATTTCCAAATTTTGGAATTTCCTAATTTCAAATTTTCCAAATTCCAAAATTTGGAAATTTGAAAATTTGAAAATCCAAAAATAAGAATGAAAATCTGAACATTTAAAAGAATGAAAATCTGAAAATTTGAAAACCCGAAAATCTGAACTAACTAATAATAAATATTAAATTATAGGTATTGGAATTTCCTTTCAAATCTGTCTGTCAGTGAATGTATTTGAACTAATTATCTGAAATAACGAATAACAATAATAATAATAATAATAATAATAAAATCTTTTTATTATTATTAATTATTATTAATTTGTTCCATTCCATTTGTTTAGATGCAGCATTCATTATTTCGGATAATTCATAACTTTAGATAAATTTGTATTTGTTACGTTCACCAACAGACAAATTTGAAAGGAAATTCCAATACCTATATTTGTATAGTTAGTTATTATTAGTTAGTAATTATTTCAAATTTTACTGATTTTCTTTCTTTTTTCAAATTTTCGGATTTTCGAATTTCTGAATTTTTTTTTCAAAATCCGAAAATTTGGAAGTTCAGAATTCAAAAATCTGGAATTCAGAAATTTGATATCTCGGAAATTCAAAATTTCGGAAATTCAAAATTTCGGAAATTCAAAGAATTCGGAAGTTCAGAAATGTGAAAATTCGGAAATTTGAAAATTCGAAAATTTGGAAATTCAGATTTCTGAATTTCCGAAAAAGGCAAAAAACTAATGAAACGAAAACAAAACATTTTTTTGTCAGTGCACATGTCTACTCCTCTGTAGTGCTGCCTCCTGTCTCATGTGGAGTGATACCAACTGCACTCCATCTCTTATCCCGGCTAGCGGTCTCCAGAGTGGTGCCAGAAACACGAAAGAAGAGATCTTCAGGTCAATGTGAAGCAATACACTGGTCATAATAGCTGCATTGTGTTGCTTTCTCACCACCTGCTTTAACCCCTTGGACCCTGCAGAAGCCTGCAGTTGCAGGACGTTTGCAGAGTGGCCCCATTTACATGAATGGGTCGTGATTGGCAGGCGGTAACACCCACTAAAAGCAACAGAAGGCTTAATTCCTGCTGCAGCATGTGTACACCAAAATGAAGTAGGGATCGGGGACGTTAAAACCATAACTCAACCACAGGGTTTTACAAACCCACCCCCCCCAAACTTTACGTGTGAATGAGCACTAAGTGTGCCGCCGTCAAATGCAACTAAGGGCTCATTCCCAAGTGCAACACACACTGCTGCTCCTCTGAAAAGCGATCCGAGTGTGTTTGACAGGTGGTGAGGAGGCGATATGGTGCCTCCTCACCACCTGATTTAAACCCATGATTGCCATGTGATACAATCTTGACACGGTAGTACGGAGGTTTAAATCAGGTGTGAGGAGGCGACACTGCCCGGTGATCTTTGACTTCTTCCATGTTGTTCAGGTAGATCTCCACCACTTTAAGGTTGCCTACCCCTGGCCTAGGGCATTGTATACTTCTGCCTGTTGCTTGGGACTGTTCTCCAGTAGATAGAACAAAAAGATTAAAGAGGAAGTAAAGCCTCTTAAAAAAAAAAGACACCCTGCAAGGCAAAGGCATAATGAGCTAGTATGCATAGCATACTAGCTCATTATGAAAGACTTACCTGAAAACGAAGCCCCTGAAGCGGTCCTTATCCACGATCTTCTGCGTCGCCATCCAGGGCCGGAGTGACTTCCGGGTCTCGCCGCTCCAGCGCTATCATTCGCTGGAGCGGCGATGATGTCACTCCCGCGCATGCGCACGAGATCGGCATATCGCCGTGATCTCGGCATTCTCAGTGCCCCCTCAGTGCGCCTGCGCGCCGCTATCTACGGCGCATGCGCCGTAGACAGCGATGCCTTTTCATTTATAATATCTCCTAAACCATGTAGGTTTAGGAGATATTTATTGGACCTACAGGTAAGCCTTAATCTAGGCTTACCTGTAGACCAAAGTGCTTTGGAAGGGTTTACTTCCACTTTAAGGACCCTTTCGATTGCACGGACTGATTGGGTCCACCTGTCAGTTTTTCTGGCAGACCAGATTGGACCATCCATTGCTCTCTATGGAGCGGCAGATATCAGCGGACATGATGGCAGAGCTACACTTGTAGGCAGGTGTAGTCCATTTTCTCCATTGCAGGTGGTGCTCAACCGCAGTTTTCATGCTGAAGACAGCATTTTTCAAAGAGGGGGGGGGGGGGGGGGGGGTTTAGGACTAGGCAGGAACAGTCCACTTTCTCTAGTGCAGGTGGTGCTCTAACACAGCAGCAGTGCCAAGAGAGGGGAAGTCAAGAGTAACATGGTTCCTTCCTCTATGGTTTCCTGGGTCACTGGGGCAGTGATCTGGTTGGATGATGACAGCCCATGTGATTCTGGTGGCCATCTTGGGTAGGCAGAGTCTATTTAAGACCCTGGCTCCTGAGTTTGGCATGCATTTAGCATGTGTCTAGTGTAAGGACAGGTCACCCGTCTGTCAGGGCCAGTAATAGCGGTAGGAAAATGTTCCAGATGAGTAGGGAAAGCGTTGGAATCTGCCACTCTTCCTGGAAACCTCCATGCTTGGGCTTGGACTGGCCAGGCCACATTCCGCCCCCTCAAAACAGATGCTGTTAGTTCAGCTGGGATCTGCTCCTCTACGATCTTCTGTTCATCCTTGAGTGTTCCTGGTTGAGCTGCCTTCCCGCTGTGCTTGTTGCGAACTGTTATACTCTGACTACCATACAAGCATGGGCGTCCGCAGGTAGGGGCAAGGGGGGTCAAGTGCCCCCCCCCCTGGAATTGGGGATCAGATCTTAAATTCAACACAGTTGCGTCGCTATCGGGGTGCAGGCAGCCTGCACCCAGGTGCCACCCACCAGTGGGGTGACACCATCAAGGTGCTGTCAAGCCCCCCATCAGTGTAGTGTGACTTTGGCTCTTTTCCCTGCTCAGTCCAGCAGAGAACTCGTCAGTGCTGTGACAGGAGAAAGGTGAGCTGCGGGCTATCAGTGGTTTCCTCCGCTTGCCCCCCCTTTCTCCTGTCAGGGAGAAGAGATGCTGGCTCTCACCAGGTTCCCCGCCCAGCTTCCTCCCCGCCCTGTTCCTTCCCTATTGGCCATAAATGAGGGCCAATCAAAAGAGACTAGGAGAGGAGAGCATCATGGGACATGTAGTCCCAAAGATTGGCAGCCCCATTTTCCACAGGGAGGAGGCTACAGCTTGATCAAGTGAGAGATTGAGAGACTGCAGCCTGGAAAAAAGCTGAGGGAGAGAGCGCTACAGGACAAAGAAAGAGGAGTGTGCTGGGCATAAGCCAGAGAGAGAGCCACGCGGCCCAGCGCCACCAGAGAGAGAGCCACGCGGCCCAGCGCCACCAGAGAGAGAGAGCCACGCGGCCCAGCGCCACCAGAGAGAGAGCCACGCTGCCCAGCGCCACCAGAGAGAGAAAGACTGAGCCACTACCAAGGTACAGACATGCTACACTATTGACCAGAGTTGCCCCCGGGAACCCAGAGTTATCGTCCAGCCGGAGGGATCACTGCTGTAGTTTCGCTGGGTCTGGTAAGAGGGCCTGTTGGTCATTTTGCATTACTTATCTTAGGAACTGTACTACGTCTGCAGTCTCTGACCATAATAATGTGATAATGACATTGCGAAAAGGGGCGGTGCATGGGTGACCCTAAAATGGTGCTCCCCCCCTGAAAAAAGTTCTCCGGACGCCCATGCATACAAGTTCTTTGATCTGGACTGAATGTGTGTTATTGCTGCCGCACCACGCTAACCCCCCCCCCCCCATCCACCCATCCACACACTTCCTATATTTTCCCTCTTATATACCTCGGGGGTAGATGTGTCTTTGCACTATATATAGAGCATACCTGTAGCAATAATTGTTTTGCGTTTCTTTTCTTCTAGACATGAAGGGTAAAGTCTTCCTCTTCCCCAAAGAAACCAACACAGACCACGTGTCTTTAACACCAAATATTACAAAGCCATTGGAGAAAGTCAGCGTCTGTCTTCGTTCTTACACCGATCTTCCAGGCACCTGCAGTCTCTTCTCTCTAGCTACTCCTGGCATGGAAGAAGCTTTTTATATCGCCGATTATTCACTCTCCTCCTCGATATACATAAACGGGAACTCCACTAGATTCATTACAGCCTCCGAGTCTTTGGTCTGGAGGCACGTCTGTGTGACCTGGGACTCGGAAACTGGAGTGGTCCTACTCTGGATCAATGGAAAGCTCTACCTCAGAACGGTCTCCACAAAAGGCTCTTCTATCGCGGCTGAAACCAGCATTGTTCTCGGCCAGAGGCAGAACACTTTTGAGGGCCAATCTTTCTCTTTATGGCCATTCGTTGGAGAAATAAGTGATGTCCACATGTGGGATTATGTCTTGACACCAGATGAAATGCTGCAAGCCCTACATAGCAATGCCCAAGGAAATATCATTAACTGGAATTCTCTTCGTTATGAAATTAAAGGGGATATTCTTGTCCAGCCCAAATTTCAGTGCACGTATCTCAACCACTATAAACCTTGTAATTAAATCCCAACACCCCCGCCCCCCTTTGAGCCCCCTTCATATGATAGCGTTTGGCTTCATTTGAGGTGGCCTCTGTCCCTTGCTTGTATTTCTACATATTGCTGCTTCTTAAGGATGAGATTTTTCTCGTAAAGAGTAAAGCAGAATTCAAATGGAGCCCCGCAGAAAATAAAATCTTTAGGCAGGTCATGTGACACTATAGGTCCTCTTCCTCTTAGGTCTTCTCCCAGCAGCCGATGGTTCTGGATAATGCAGAGAGTGACACAATTGTAAGTTTGGCCTCCCTGCAAGGGTGCCATTGTTTGGTGGCCTCCATGCAGAGGGAGCCCATGTTCGTCCGAGGGCTCTTAGGGGGGCAGCTGTCTGATTGGACGCTGCTGCCCAGCTGGTTAATGATTAAGCACAAGATGTATGTGTGAAACGCATCAACATGACCACATTTTGGTGTCTTTGGTGTTATCTTTGTGAAGCAAAATAAAAGGCAATCGGAAGTTCTGGATGTGCAGCCATTTCTTTCTTCTTGCCCAGCTGACCTCTGTGGGCATCTTTACTGTGGGCAGTGCTAATAAATAGCACTCTTCCCCCTTTGATTGGCATACATTTTATGAATGGTCAGTGTAACGGAAAGTCCACCACTCCGCTTGAGTGCTTTCGTCATATACCGCTTCCTCCCAGTCTGAATATAGATATCAGATATTCCAACCGCTCACAAGCACAAAACAAGATGAGACTTGTTTAGCTGCTCAACATGGATTCTTTATTAGTACCAAAATTACAAGTCTTTATTAGACATGTGCACAATAGAAAAATTTGTTTAGATTCGTTTCGTTTCTGTTCGTTTCCGTTGATTCGTAGCGATTCGTAAATTCGTAAGTCGTCGGTGTTCGTATTCGGACTCGTTCGTATTTTCGTAAGTCGTTGGTGTTCGTATTCGGACTCGTAGAGTTATTTTTTAGTTGATTCGTTTTTCCGTTTCTTGTATTTTGTATTCGGAAGCACTCGTATTTTCGTAGATTTAGTTACATTCGTACTTTCGTAAGATTGATTTATTCGTACTTTCGTAACATTGTTTTCGTAGATTCGTAATCGGAGCATAATTCATAATTTTATGTAATGTGTATGCTATTATTACATTGTAAGAGACACGGAAAATTACGAATCAAAAAAAAAAAAGTACGAATTTTTTCGTTCAATCCATTCGAAGCACGCTAAGCAGCGCCATTGTAAGAGACACGGAAAATTACGAATCGACAAACAAAAAAAAAAAGTTACGAATGTACGAATTTTTTCGTTCAATCCATTCGAAGCACGTTAAGCAGCGCCATTGTAAGAGACACGGAAAATTACAAATCAACAAACAAAAAAAAAAGTTACGAATGTACGAATTTTTTCATTCAATCCATTCGAAGCACATTAAGCAGCGCCATTGTAAGAGACACGAAAAATTACGAATCAACAAACAAAAAAAAAAAGTTACGAATGTACGAATTTTTTCGTTCATTTTGATTTTCGTTGTTTCTGTTTTCGTTTTTCGGATTCTCATTCTTTCGTAGTTTCGTTGTTTCTAATTTAATTATTTTGTATCTTCGTTGTTTTTCATATTCATTCGATTCGATAATTCGTTATTCGTTAAAATTTTTACGAAATCATTCGTACGATAACGAATGAACGAATATAACGAATTTGAAAGGAAAACGAATCGTAACTAAACGAATTGCACATGTCTAGTCTTTATATACAGTTAAAGAGGAGGTTCCCCCCTCGTGCTCATATTACTCTAACAATACAACTCTAACCAGAAACCTAATTAGCATGAGCTGGTTTACTAAATCATTTACCCAGACTAGGTGACTCAGAGACATGACCTTTAGGACAGACTTGTGGTCACCGAGCTTCACACAGTAGTATAAACACAGGACACCTTCTCACAATAGCAGGAGCTAATTACAATTAACAATACAAACAGTGCCCCCCCCCCTCCTCAGCCTAGTTTGGATCACTTTTGGGATGAATTATGCTCCGTACACACGGTCGGAATTTCCGACGGAAAATGTCAGATCGGATCATGTTGTCGGAAAATCCGACCGTGTGTGGACTTTTTCCGTCGGAAATTCCGACGGAAAAAATTTGAGATCCTGCTCTCAAATTTTCCGACAACAAAGTCCGATCGGACTTTTTCCGATCGTGTGTAGCGAATTCCGACGGACAAAGTGCCATGCATGCTCAGATCACATTACAAGACCAAAGCTATTGGCTACTAGCCTCTACGTAGTTCCGTCATACGCAACGAACGTCACCACGTTCAGAATGATCGGATTTTCCGTCAACTTTGTCCGACCGTGTGTATGCAACACCAGTGTCGGACAAAATCCTACGGATTTTGTGGTCGGAATTTCCGATCATGTGTACGAGGCATTGGAGTGGAGACTGCAAGCCAGGCCTTTCTCATCCAACATCAGTGCCCTGACCTCACCAATGCTCTTCTGGAAGAATGGTCAAACATTCCCATAGACACACTCCTAAACCTTGTTGATGGCCTTCCTGGAAGAGTTGAAGCTGTTATAGCTGCAAAGGGTGGGGCCAACTCAATATTGAACCCTACGGACTAAGACTGGGATGCCATTAAAGTTCATGTGTGTGTAAAGGCAGGCGTCACAATGCTTTTGACAATATAGTGTATGTGTGAGCCTTACCTAATAAAATCAGTAAATTATTTTGGTATATAATATGTGATGAGCATTCAGATTACACACACATGCAATGTGACTCCCTGAGGAAGCCCTCTTCTACTCTCCTAGCAGTCAGTTATACACAGGATGCCTCAAAGCACGCAGGCAGCACAAAGCATTTCTATTCTTGGACACCTTACACTAAAAATGTATGTTTTTTTTTTTTTTTTGAATTGCAAAAATTGTAAAAAAATATATGAAGCATCAGTTCATAAACCAAATAATTTCATGGTCATCTTTGGGTTAACCCTGCATTTTTTTTACAACGTGGTTATGCAACTATCATTAAGCTTTTTACAAAGTACACAGAATATATTGACATGCAGTATTTCTAGTTAAAATAGCATTGAATGTCTTTGGTATGATCTGCATTTCATATATGCAATTGTATCCTGTTCTTGTTTATAACATGCTGATAAGATAATACTTAGTCAATAAACGTTTTAATATAAAAAAAAATACATAAGAATGAAGCTGAGGGAGGATAAGGGTGGAAGGAAAGAGAGACCAATGGAAGCCATCATAGGGGGGAGACAACTGCATTGTATTTGGAATCACAGTCTACATGGTCATACATTTAGACCTCAATATTATAGAGAGCAATGATTAAAGGATCTTCAGTCAGGGTATGAGAAGGCCAATGGCGGCCTCTCAATACAAAAGTGAGTGCATCACAGCAGTAGTTTTGGGGTGCATGGTGGAGACATGCTGAGAACATTGAGGTGCATGATGGGATGTGCTGAGAGTATTGAGGTGTAGGAGGGGGTGTGATGAGAGTACTGAGGTGTATGATGGGAGGTGCAGAGGGTATTAAAGAGTATGATGGGGTATTCTGAGAGTATTGAGGTGTATGGTGGGGTGTGTTGAGAGTACTGAGGTGTAGGTTGGGGTGTGATGAGAGTACTGAGGTGTAGGATGGGGTGTGATGAGAGTACTGAGGTGTATGATGGGGTGTGATGTGAGTACTGAGGTGTATGATGGGAGGTGCAGAGGGTATTAAAGAGTATGATGGGGTATTCTGAGAGTATTGAGGTGTATGATGGGATGTGCTGAGAGTATTGAGGTGTATGATGGGGTGTTCTGAGAGTAATGAGTTGTATGATGGGGTGTTCTGAGAGTAATGAGGTGTATGATGGGGTGTGATGAGAGTATTGAGGTGTATGATGGGATGTGCTGAGAGTATTGAGGTGTATGATGGGATGTGCTGAGAGTATTGAGGTGTATGATGGGATGTGCTGAGGGTAATGAGGTGTATGATGGGGTGTTCTAAAAGTATTGAGGTGTATGATGGGATGTGCTGAGAGTACTGAGGTGTATGATGGGGTGTGCTGAGAGTATTGAGGTGTATGATGGGATGTGCTGAGAGTATTGAGGTGTATGATGGGGTGTTCTGAGAGTAATGAGTTGTATGATGGGATGTGCTGAGAGTATTGAGGTGTATGATGGGATGTGCTGAGGGTAATGAGGTGTATGATGGGGTGTGATGAGAGTATTGAGGTGTATGTTGGGGTGTGATGAGAGTATTGAGGTGTATGTTGGGGTGTGTTGAGAGTACTGAGGTGTATGATGTGATGTGCTGAGAGTATTGAGGTGTGTGATGGGATGTGCTGAGAGTATTGAGGTGTATGACGGGATGTGCTGAGAGTATTGAGGTGTATGATGGGGTGTGATGAGAGTATTGAGGTGTATGTTGGGGTGTGTTGAGAGTACTGAGGTGTATGATGGGATGTGCTGAGAGTATTGAGGTGTGTGATGGGATGTGCTGAGAGTATTGAGGTGTATGATGGGATGTGCTGAGAGTATTGAGACGGATGGAGGGGTGGGATGAGAGTATTGAGATGCATGGTGGTTGTGTTTTTGTTCGGATACCCTGCTTTTTTGTACCACCTTGGTTCATTGCCAGCCGCATAGTTGGCCCAAAGATCCCAGAGGTGGCAAAAGGACCTCATCTCCATCTGAGCCATGTAGCACAGCCTTTTCATAGTGGGTCCAAAAGACCTCTTGCCTAAGCAGCATAAAAGACCACCAATCCATAGCAAGCTTGAAGGACCGCTTTTCCGCAGCTGGCTTAATAGAGTTCCTTTCTATAACAGTCTTAAAGGACTCCTCTCTATGGGCATTGGCCAGCTTGGAAGACCAACTCCATACCAGACCCTTCTGATTTGATACAGATTTTAAGGTGGACATCACGAAGAAAAACAAATAGGGGTCCCCCTAAAAATCCATACCAGACCATTAACCTGTGCATTCAGCCTTTTTAGCAATGGAAATTGGGGGACAACAGTGCAGCACCCCCTCAGGAACCATACCAGGCCATATGCCCTCAATATGGAGGGAAAACCCACTTTGCAAAGCACCTTGTCGCCACGTTGATGAGGACAATGGCCTCTTTCCCACAACCCTGGCCCGGTGGTTGTGGGGGTCTGACGGCAGGGAGCTCAACGGAATCTGGAAGCCCATTTTAATAATAATGATACCTCCAGATACTGCCCCTCTGTATGAATGTGTAAGAGCGTACCCCTATCCATTCATAAAAAAAAAAGAAATAACCTAAAAATAAAGACACTCAAATATTTGACAGGTCCTTTATTAAAAAAAATGAAACCAAAAATGTTCCTCGTTGTAAATCCATCATTAATCACGTTGCAATACAAATCCACATGATCTGTTGCGTGTTACCCAGAATCAAGCGCCTGCAATTGCTACCAGCAACTCACTATGTTTATTATATCACCAAATACAAGACTTCATATAACATCTCAGACCATGTGTGTGTTCCTTCCAACTGGGTAACCAGCCCCTGGCCTCACCTACCAGCTTACAGAAAGAATGACTTCTCCTGTCTTCACGGCAGGGTATAAAAAGTTGACCACACCCTTATAAAATCAACGAGACCCCCTCAGGTATGACCAAGAGTTGGTTTCAGATCTCCATTGTTATAGCTTACAGATCAAAAGTGAGTTATGGCCCATTCAAACCATCCGATTGGATGGAAGGGACTGGATGCTGCCTATTACTTCATTAACCTCAGGTAGGGTTTCAATCTGAGGAACCTCATAACCATTTCCAGTTGCGAGTCATGGAGCGGTCAAGAAGATTAAAGGCCTCAGCTGTTTTTCATAGCAGGATCCAAATTCTTCTACTCAACACATACCAGAACCAGTGGCACAATAAAAGGACCCAGATATTAATAACTCCTCCAGACTTCATCATTAAACTACCGTGTTTGGTGTCCAACTGCTTATCTTTGCACCACCAAGTTTTTGCGTCATTATGCCGCGCACACACAATCGGACTTTCCGACGTGAAATGTTGGATGTGAGCTTGTTGGCTGAAAGTCCAACCGTGTGTACGCTCCATCGAACATTTGTTGTGGGACTTTCCACCAACAAATGTTGGCTAGCAGGTTCTCAAATCTTCCAACAACAACGTTTTGTTGGCTAGCCAACACACGATCGGACTTTCCAACAACAAAACCGTGGATTTTTGTTCGAAGGATGTTGGCTCCAACTTGTCTTGCATACACACGGTCGCACAAACGTTCACGCATACTCGGAATCAAGTACGAGCCGGAAGCGCTCGGTCTTGTAAAACTAGCGTTTGTAATGGAGATATCGCATCACTACAGAACTTCCTTTTCATCGGCTCATCGTAGGTCTTGTACGTCACCAAGTTCCCACGTTTGTAATTGTTGGCCAACATTTGTTTGTATGCAAGACAAGTTGGAGCCAACATCCTTTGAACAAAAATCCACAGTTTTATTGTCGGAAAGTCTGATCGTGTGTACGGGGCATTATGATTGTGCGCTGCAGCAGGGAATGGGTGTTACAGAATAATACCAATTTCCATATGTTCCGAAGCTACGTACACACACGCATTGGAGTTTAGACATGTGCAATTCGTTTGGTTCCTAATTAGTTTTTTAACGAATTTTGACAAATTCGACGAATTTCCGAAATTTCCGAAATTGCTGAATTAACGAATTTCCAAAATTACGAATTTTCTAATTTCGAATTTTCGAATTTCCGAATTTCAAATTTAGAATTTTTGGATTTTCGGATTTCCAAATTTTCGAATTTTCAAATTTCGTATTTTTGGATTTCCGAATTTCCGAATTTTTAATTTCCGAATTTCCAAATTTCGTATTTTCGGATTTCCACCTTTTTCCATTTGTTTAGATGCGGCATTCGTTATTTCAGATAATTCGTAACTTCGGAAAAGTTACTTGTTAATGTAATAGTTAGTTATTAATTAAACTGATTTTCTTTCTTTTTTCAGATTTTCAAATTTTGGGATTTTCAAATCTTTGAATTCCCGAATTCCGAAAATCCGAAAGTCCGAAAATTCAGAATTCCGAAAATTCGGAAATCCGAAAATTCGGAAATCCGAAAATTCGGAAATCCGAAAATTCGAAAAATACGAAATTCGGAGATTCGGAAATTCGGAAATTCGGAAATCCGAGAATTCAAAAATTCAAAATTCGTAAATGCGAAAATATGAAAATACGAAATACGGAAATTCGGAAATCCGAAAATATGAAAATACGAAATTTGGAAATTCAAAAAATTCGGAAATTCGAAAATTCGAAAATTAAAAATTCTTAAATTCGTAAATTCGGAAATCCGAAAATACGAAATTCGGGAATTCGAAAATTCAGAAATACGAAAATACGGAATTCGGAAATTCGAAGATTCGGAAATCCGAAAAACAGAAATGTGAAAATTCCCGAAATTTCCGAATTTCCGAATTCCCAAATTTACGAATTTATGAAAAAAGCAAAAAACAAATGAAACGAAAACGAAAATGAACAAATTTTTTGTCAGTGCACATGTCTATTGGAGTTGATTTACTAAAACTGGAGCGTGCAAAATCTGGCGCAGCTCTACATAGTAACCAATCGGCTTCCAGGATTTTTGTTGTCAAAGCTTAACTGAACAAGCTGCTGCAGGCTACAATACACAGCTGCTGCACCATATTTTGCACTCTCCAGTTTTAGTAATTCAACCCCAATGTCTAAAGCCTCGTGCACACGATCGGATTTTCGGCAGGGAATTGTGTGATGACAGACTGTTTGCCTAAAATCTGACCGTTAGTACCAGGGCTCAAGTCCTGTGGGAACGCATGGGAACGGAGTTCCTGTACCTTTTCCACAACAGGAACTCAGTTCCCTTTAGCAGCCGTGTCCTGCAAGACTTTGAAGTATGCGAGCTGTGTGGCAGGTGCTACACCAGCAGCTGCCGACATAGCTCGCAATAGTAAGTGCCGCACACCTGGCCATTCAGGCATTGCCAGTAGGGGGCCCCATGACAGCTTCTGCTTCGATCTACCTGTCAATCACAGCTAGCTGACGGGTAGATCAGGTCCCTGCTGCTAAGAGATTGTATTTAGTCAGACCTCTCGTGGTGCGCTCCTCCCCGCCGGACCCTCCTGATTTTCTGTCTCCTCATTTCTCCCCCCCCCCCCAGTCTCCTGCATACTTGCTCTGTGTGTCCCGCTGAATCCCCCTCCTCTATCTTCAGTGCCATATGATGAGAGAACCCAGAGGAGGAGCACAGCTATTCTGCTCACAGGACATGCAGGGAGAGAGGTGAGCTGAGGGAGGAACATCAGTTTAGGGTTAGTAACCTGGGCACAATACCTGGCAAAGTTTAATGCCAGGAGGGAAGTTTATGTGGAAATATGTGAAGGGTTGGAATAGCAGCGAGTGTGTGTTGGAGCCCTGCAGAGTTTGCAGCCCCCCCCAAGCTAACATACATCTCCTAAGCATCACTATCTCCCCAAGAATTCTGTCCAGATAATGTGCAGTTCATTTATGACCTTTCCGTTTAACCCTGTGTTATCCCAACTCTGTTCAATGAAAAGTGTAAACTCACCACATAAACACTCTATATACAAAATAACATTCCCCAATAAAGATCAGAACATGATGTTCACATTACATGGAAGCACAACTGAATGAATGCTGATTATTCAGAGAATTACCGTATTTATGTTTATTGAGGATTGTTTTTTTTATGTACTAACAGTTAAGCTTCATACACACAATACGAAAATTGGATGTAAAATACCACTTTTGAAGCGTTCGTGCATATGAGCGTATCATTTTTTATTTTTTTTTGGTGGGCGAGTGGATCTTGGGTGGGAGTTCCCACACTTTTTTCCCCAGGACTTGACCCCTGGTCGGTACGCTCCATCAGACAATTGTTGTCCAACTTTCTGCCAACAAATGTTGGGTGACAGGCTAGTAAACAACGGTCTGTTGTCGGATTTTCCTATCGTGTGTACACAAGTCCTTCACACAAGTCCAAAGTACAAACACCCATGCTCGGAATCAATGCTCGCCAAACACAACATTAGCAGAAGGTGCCCAACGGGTGGTGCCCAAGAGCTGAAATTTCACTACATCCGTGTTTGTTGGCCGACGGTTGTGTACTGTTTATATGCAAGACAAGTTCCTGGCACACGCACACAGACCAAGGTTTGACCCTTTGTTGGCCAACAATCTGATGGTGTGTACGAGGCTTTAGTCTTATGGAGATGCAAGCGAGTCTAGTGATCATATGGGACATGAGCAGGACTGTCGATAAGGGGGCACAGCGTACAGGGCTCTTCAGGGGGGGGGGGGAGGGCAGGCAGCAGGTGGAATGGGGTCATAGATGGGGGGTGATTTATGCGGCGGGGGGGGCAATTACAGAAACCAATCACTGTGCAGCTCTCCCTACAGCAACTGAAATTTGGAAGGAAGAAGAGGAGGAGAAGCTGTACCGATCATCCCCAGTCCATGATCCTTTTCCACCTGCTGCCTTGATCCCCCTGTGTGCTCCTTTTCACCCGCAGCCGTGATGGTTGTATCATGCCAGTATTGCACTCACAAAACAACGCGGAGGGGGGGGGGGGGGAGTAGTGCTTTAAAGCTAGAGTCAGGATCCAGCAGCTGAAACCTCTATCCAACATCAGACATGGATTTCTGTAGGCTTCGGAACGTAGGGCAGCACCCACTCCATGCAGCCATACTCAATGAGTAGCATGGAGCCGGGCTTGATTAAGCTTTTCACCCCTGAAATGCGTTGCCATCGTAAGCATGATGTAGAAGGAGGAGCTTCCAAGCAACACTGGACACCATTTGTTGAACATCACTGTGTGGAGGAATGATGGCCTCCTATAGAGGCTTAGAGTCAGCTGGTCTATCACCTCTCCCCAACACCTCTCCATTAACCTTCTGCTGCCTGCCCACACATTGCACTCTTCTCCCCAACACCTCTCTATAGACATTCTGCTGCCTGCCCACACATTGCACTCCTCTCCCCAACACCTCTCTATAGACCTTCTGCTGCCTGCCCACACATTGCACCCCTCTCCCCAACATCTCTCTATAGACCTTCTGCTGCCTGCCCACACATTGCACCCCTCTCCCCAACACCTCTCTATAGACCTTCTGCTGCCTGTCCACACATTGCACCCCTCTCACCAACACCTCTCTATAGACCTTCTGCTGCCTGTCCACACATTGCACCCCTCTCACCAACACCTCTCTATAGACCTTCTGCTGCCTGTCCACACATTGGACTCCTCTCCCCAACACCTCTCTATAGACCTTCTGCTGCCTGTCCACACATTGCACCCTTCTCCCCAACACCTCTCCATAAACCTTCTGCTGCCTGTCCACACATTGCACCCCTCTCCCCAGGGGAGGGCTGGGCTGGGGGGCAGAGTGGCAATTGCCCCCCAGGCCACCCTAACTTACGTTGAAAACGGCCAGCGCCCGCTGCCCGCTGCTATTTTTACGGCTGCAGCGGTCGGCCACTGTTACATTCCAGGAGTTGTAGTCCACATTCAAGCTCCCAAGCAGCGCAGAGGAAACTACAACCCCCAGAGACCAGAGTCTTGTAGGCAGGGTGCCCGTGACTGGCTCAGGCTGTGGGGTTGGGTGCTGGCTTGCGCTGGCCGTGGCGTGCAACCTGAGCTGGCAGGTAGGAGACCCTGACACCCCCAGCTGACCCCCCACACCCCCCCCCCCCATACACCCCATTTACCCTGCCCCAGTGATTAGGCTGCATTGGATGGACACTGGTGAGGCTGCATTGATGGGCACTGATGAGGCGACATTGATGGGCACTGATCAGGCTGCATTGAGGGGCACAGGTGAGGCTGCATTGAAAAAACAGCTGGGCATGGATGGTGAGCTGATTCGGTGGTCTAATGGGCCACTTGACTGGACTTCCCCCCCAGGCCTAAGGCTGCCAGCCCTCCCCTGCCTCTCCCCAACACCTCTCTATAGAACCTCTACTGCCTGTCCACACATTGCACCCCTCTCCTCAACACCTCTCTATAGACCTTCTGCTGCCTGTCCACACGTTGCACCCCTCTCCCCAACACCTCTCTATAGACCTTCTGCTGCCTGCCCACACGTTGCACCCCTCTCCCCAACACCTCTCTATAGACCTTCTGCTGCCTGTCCACACGTTGCACCCCTCTCCCCAACACCTCTCTATAGACCTTCTGCTGCCTGCCCACACGTTGCACCCCTCTCCCCAACACCTCTCTATAGACCTTCTGCTGCCTGTCCACACGTTGCACCCCTCTCCCCAACACCTCTCTATAGACCTTCTGCTGCCTGTCCACACGTTGCACCCCTCTCCCCAACACCTCTCTATAGACCTTCTGCTGCCTGCCCACACATTGCACCCCTCTCCCCAACACCTCTCTATAGAACCTCTACTGCCTGTCCACACATTGCACCCCTCTCCCCAACACCTCTCTATAGAACCTCTACTGCCTGTCCACACATTGCACCCCTCTCCCCAACACCTCTCTATAGACCTTCTGCTGCCTGCCCACACATTGCACTCCTCTCCCCAACACCTCTCTAAAGACCGTCTACTGCCTGTCCACACATTGCACCCCTCTCCCCAACACCTCTCTATAGACCTTCTGCTGCCTGCCCACACGTTGCACCCCTCTCCCCAACACCTCTCTATAGACCTTCTGCTGCCTGTCCACACGTTGCACCCCTCTCCCCAACACCTCTCTATAGACCTTCTGCTGCCTGTCCACACGTTGCACCCCTCTCCCCAACACCTCTCTATAGACCTTCTGCTGCCTGCCCACACATTGCACCCCTCTCCCCAACACCTCTCTATAGAACCTCTACTGCCTGTCCACACATTGCACCCCTCTCCCCAACACCTCTCTATAGAACCTCTACTGCCTGTCCACACATTGCACCCCTCTCCCCAACACCTCTCTATAGACCTTCTGCTGCCTGCCCACACATTGCACTCCTCTCCCCAACACCTCTCTAAAGACCGTCTACTGCCTGTCCACACATTGGACTCCTCTCCCCAACACCTCTCTATAGAACCTCTACTGCCTGCCCACACATTGCACCCCTCTCCCCAACACCTCTCTATAGAACATCTACTGCCTGTCCACACATTGCACCCCTCTCCCCAACAGATCTCTATAGACCCTCTACTGCCTGTCCACACATTGCACTCCTCTCCCCAACACCTCTCTAAAGACCTTCTACTGCCTGTCCACACATTGCACCCCTCTCCCCAACACCTCTCTATAGACCTTCTGCTGCCTGTCCACACATTGGACTCCTCTCCCCAACACCTCTCTATAGAACCTCTACTGCCTGCCCACACATTGCACCCCTCTCCCCAACACCTCTCTATATAACATCTACTGCCTGTCCACACATTGCACCCCTCTCCCCAACAGATCTCTATAGACCCTCTACTGCCTGTTCACACATTGCACTCCTCTCCCCAACACCTCTCTATAGAACCTCTACTGCGTGTCCACAAATTGCACCCCTCTCCCCAACACCTCTCTATAGAACCTCTACTGCCTGTCCACACATTGCACCCCTCTCCCCAACAGATCTCTATAGACCCTCTACTGCCTGTCCACACATTGCACCCCTCTCCCCAACACCTCTCTATAGAACCTCTACTGCCTGCCCACACATTGCACCTCTCTCCCCAAAACCTATCTATAGAGCCTCTACTGCCTGCCCACACATTGCACCCCTCTCCCTAACACCTATCTATAGAGCCTCTACTGCCTGCCCACACATTGCACCCCTCTCCCCAACACCTCTCCATAGAGCCTCTACTGCCTGCCCACACATTGCACTCCTCTCCCCAACACCTCTCTATAGACCTTCTGCTGCCTGCCCACACATTGCACCCCTCTCCCTAACACCTCTCTATAGAACCTCTACTGCCTGCCCACACATTGCACCCCTCTCCCCAACACATCTCTATAGAACCTCTACTGCCTGTCCACACATTGCACCCCTCTCCCCAACACCTCTCTATAGACCTTCTGCTGCCTGCCCACACATTGCACCCCTCTCCCCAACACCTCTCTATAGAACCTCTACTGCCTGCCCACACATTGCACCCCTCTCCCCAACACCTCTCTATAGAACCTCTACTGCCTGTCCACACATTGCACCCCTCTCCCCAACACCTCTCTATAGACCTTCTGCTGCCTGCCCACACATTGCACCCCTCTCCCCAACACCTCTCTATAGAACCTCTACTGCCTGCCCACACATTGCACCCCTCTCCCCAACACCTCTCTATAGAACCTCTACTGCCTGTCCACACATTGCACCCCTCTCCCCAACACCTCTCTATAGACCTTCTGCTGCCTGTCCACACATTGGACTCCTCTCCCCAACACCTCTCTATAGAACCTCTACTGCCTGCCCACACATTGCACCCCTCTCCCCAACACCTATCTATAGAGCCTCTACTGCCTGCCCACACATTGCACCCCTCTCCCCAACACCTCTCTATAGAACATCTACTGCCTGTCCACACATTGCACCCCTCTCCCCAACAGATCTCTATAGACCCTCTACTGCCTGTCCACACATTGCACTCCTCTCCCCAACACCTCTCTATAGAACCTCTACTGCCTGTCCACACATTGCACCCCTCTCCCCAACAGATCTCTATAGACCCTCTACTGCCTGTCCACACATTGCACCCCTCTCCCCAACACCTCTCTATAGAACCTCTACTGCCTGCCCACACATTGCACCTCTCTCCCCAACACCTATCTATAGAGCCTCTACTGCCTGCCCACACATTGCACCCCTCTCCCTAACACCTATCTATAGAGCCTCTACTGCCTGCCCACACATTGCACCCCTCTCCCTAACACCTATCTATAGAGCCTCTACTGCCTGCCCACACATTGCACCCCTCTCCCCAACACTTCTCCATAGAGCCTCTACTGCCTGCCCACACATTGCACTCCTCTCCCCAACACCTCTCTATAGACCTTCTGCTGCCTGCCCACACATTGCACCCCTCTCCCTAACACCTCTCTATAGAACCTCTACTGCCTGCCCACACATTGCACCCCTCTCCCCAACACATCTCTATAGAACCTCTACTGCCTGTCCACACATTGCACTCCTCTCCCCAACACCTCTGTATAGACCTTCTGCTGCCTGCCCACACATTGCACCCCTCTCCCCAACACCTCTCTATAGAACCTCTACTGCCTGCCCACACATTGCACCCCTCTCCCAACACCTCTCTATAGAACCTCTACTGCCTGTCCACACATTGCACCCCTCTCCCCAACACCTCTCTATAGACCTTCTGCTGCCTGTCCACACATTGGACTCCTCTCCCCAACACCTCTCTATAGAACCTCTACTGCCTGCCCACACATTGCACCCCTCTCCCCAACACCTATCTATAGAGCCTCTACTGCCTGCCCACACATTGCACCCCTCTCCCGAACACCTCTCTATAGAACCTCTACTGCCTGTCCACACATTGCACTCCTCTCCCAAACACCTCTCCATAGACCTTCTGCTGCCTGCCCACACATTGCACCCCTCTCCCCAACACCTCTCTATAGACCTTCTACTGCCTGTCCACACATTGCACCCCTCTCCCCAACAGATCTCTATAGACCCTCTACTGCCTGTCCACACATTGCACTCCTCTCCCCAACACCTCTCTATAGAACCTCTACTGCGTGTCCACAAATTGCACCCCTCTCCCCAACACCTCTCTATAGAACCTCTACTGCCTGTCCACACATTGCACCCCTCTCCCCAACAGATCTCTATAGACCCTCTACTGCCTGTCCACACATTGCACCCCTCTCCCCAACACCTCTCTATAGAACCTCTACTGCCTTCCCACACATTGCACCCCTCTCCCCAACACCTCTCTATAGAACCTCTACTGCCTGTCCACACATTGCACCCCTCTCCCCAACAGATCTCTATAGACCCTCTACTGCCTGTCCACACATTGCACCCCTCTCCCCAACACCTCTCTATAGAACCTCTACTGCCTTCCCACACATTGCACCCCTCTCCCCAACACCTATCTATAGAGCCTCTACTGCCTGCCCACACATTGCACCCCTCTCCCTAACACCTATCTATAGAGCCTCTACTGCCTGCCCACACATTGCACCCCTCTCCCCAACACTTCTCCATAGAGCCTCTACTGCCTGCCCACACATTGCACTCCTCTCCCCAACACCTCTCTATAGACCTTCTGCTGCCTGCCCACACATTGCACCCCTCTCCCTAACACCTCTCTATAGAACCTCTACTGCCTGCCCACACATTGCACCCCTCTCCCCAACACATCTCTATAGAACCTCTACTGCCTGTCCACACATTGCACTCCTCTCCCCAACACCTCTCTATAGACCTTCTGCTGCCTGCCCACACATTGCACCCCTCTCCCCAACACCTCTCTATAGAACCTCTACTGCCTGCCCACACATTGCACCCCTCTCCCCAACACCTCTCTATAGAACCTCTACTGCCTGTCCACACATTGCACCCCTCTCCCCAACACCTCTCTATAGACCTTCTGCTGCCTGCCCACACATTGCACCCCTCTCCCGAACACCTCTCTATAGAACCTCTACTGCCTGTCCACACATTGCACTCCTCTCCCAAACACCTCTCCATAGACCTTCTGCTGCCTGCCCACACATTGCACCCCTCTCCCCAACACCTCTCTATAGACCTTCTGCTGCCTGCCCACACATTGCACTCCTCTCCCCAACACTTCTCTAAAGACCATCTACTGCCTGTCCACACATTGCACTCCTCTCCCCAACACCTCTCTATAGACCTTCTGCTGCCTGCCCACACATTGCACCCCTCTCCCCAACACCTCTCTATAGACCTTCTGCTGCCTGTCCTCACATTGCACCCCTCTCCCCAACACCTCTCTATAGAACCTCTACTGCCTGTCACACATTGCACCCCTCTCCCCAACACCTCTCTATAGACCTTCTGCTGCTTGTCCACACATTGCACTCCTCTCCCCAACAGATCTCTATAGACCCTCTACTGCCTGTCCACACATTGCACCCCTCTCCCCAACACCTCTCTATAGATCCTCTACTGCCTGTCACACATTGCACCCCTCTCCCCAACACCTCTCTATAGAACCTCTACTGCCTGTCCACACATTGCACCCCTCTCCCCAACAGATCTCTATAGACCCTCTAATGCCTGTCCACACATTGCACCCCTCTCCCCAACACCTCTCTATAGAACCTCTACTGCCTGTCACACATTGCACCCCTCTCCCCAACACCTCTCTATAGACCTTCTGCTGCTTGTCCACACATTGCACTCCTCTCCCCAACAGATCTCTATAGACCCTCTACTGCCTGTCCACACATTGCACCCCTCTCCCCAACACCTCTCTATAGAACCTCTACTGCCTGTCACACATTGCACCCCTCTACCCAACACCTCTCTATAGAACCTCTACTGCCTGTCCACACATCGCACCCCTCTCCCCAACAGATCTCTATAGAACCTCTACTGCTTGTCCACACATTGCACCCCTCTCCCCAACACCTCTCTATAGAACCTTTACTGCCTGTCCACACATTGCACCCCTCTCCCCAACACCTCTCTATAGAACCTCTACTGCCTGTCCACACATTGCACCCCTCTCCCCAACGCCTCTCTAAAGACCTTCTGCTGCCTGCCCACACATTGCACCCCTCTCCCCAACACCTCTCTATAGAACCTCTACTGCCTGTCCACACATTGCACCCCTCTCCCCAACACCTCTCTATAGAACCTCTACTGCCTGTCCACACATTGCACCCCTCTCCCCAACACCTCTCTATAGACCTTCTGCTGCCTGTCCACACATTGCACCCCTCTCCCCAACACCTCTCTATAGACCTTCTGCTGCCTGCCCACACATTGCACTCCTCTCCCCAACACCTCTCTAAAGACCTTCTACTGCCTGTCCACACATTGCACCCCTCTCCCCAACACCTCTCTATAGACCTTCTGCTGCCTGTCCACACATTGGACTCCTCTCCCCAACACCTCTCTATAGAACCTCTACTGCCTGCCCACACATTGCACCCCTCTCCCCAACACCTCTCTATAGAGCCTCTACTGCCTGCCCACACATTGCACCCCTCTCCCCAACACCTCTCTATAGAACATCTACTGCCTGTCCACACATTGCACCCCTCTCCCCAACAGATCTCTATAGACCCTCTACTGCCTGTCCACACATTGCACTCCTCTCCCCAACACCTCTCTATAGAACCTCTACTGCGTGTCCACAAATTGCACCCCTCTCCCCAACACCTCTCTATAGAACCTCTACTGCCTGTCCACACATTGCACCCCTCTCCCCAACAGATCTCTATAGACCCTCTACTGCCTGCCCACACATTGCACCTCTCTCCCCAACACCTATCTATAGAGCCTCTACTGCCTGCCCACACATTGCACCCCTCTCCCTAACACCTATCTATAGAGCCTCTACTGCCTGCCCACACATTGCACCCCTCTCCCCAACACCTCTCCATAGAGCCTCTACTGCCTGCCCACACATTGCACTCCTCTCCCCAACACCTCTCTATAGACCTTCTGCTGCCTGCCCACACATTGCACCCCTCTCCCTAACACCTCTCTATAGAACCTCTACTGCCTGCCCACACATTGCACCCCTCTCCCCAACACATCTCTATAGAACCTCTACTGCCTGTCCACACATTGCACCCCTCTCCCCAACACCTCTCTATAGAGCCTCTTCTGCCTGCCCACACATTGCACCCCTCTCCCCAACACCTCTCTATAGAACCTCTACTGCCTGCCCACACATTGCACCCCTCTCCCCAACACCTCTCTATAGAACCTCTACTGCCTGTCCACACATTGCACCCCTCTCCCCAACACCTCTCTATAGACCTTCTGCTGCCTGCCCACACATTGCACCCCTCTCCCGAACACCTCTCTATAGAACCTCTACTGCCTGTCCACACATTGCACTCCTCTCCCAAACACCTCTCCATAGACCTTCTGCTGCCTGTCCACACATTGCACCCCTCTCCCCAACACCTCTCTATAGACCTTCTGCTGCCTGTCCACACATTGCACCCCTCTCCCCAACACCTCTCTATAGACCTTCTGCTGCCTGCCCACACATTGCACTCCTCTCCCCAACACTTCTCTAAAGACCTTCTACTGCCTGTCCACACATTGCACTCCTCTCCCCAACACCTCTCTATAGACCTTCTGCTGCCTGCCCACACATTGCACTCCTCTCCCCAACACTTCTCTAAAGACCTTCTACTGCCTGTCCACACATTGCACTCCTCTCCCCAACACCTCTCCATAGACCTTCTGCTGCCTGCCCACACATTGCACCCCTCTCCCCAACACCTCTCTATAGACCTTCTGCTGCCTGCCCACACATTCCACCACTCTCCCCAACACCTCTCTATAGAACCTCTACTGCCTGTCCACACATTGCACCCCTCTCCCCAACACCTCTCTATAGAACCTCTACTGCCTGTCACACATTGGACTCCTCTCCCCAACACCTCTCTATAGACCTTCTGCTGCTTGTCCACACATTGCACTCCTCTCCCCAACAGATCTCTATAGACCCTCTACTGCCTGTCCACACATTGCACCCTTCTCCCCAACACCTCTCTATAGAACCTCTACTGCCTGTCACACATTGCACCCCTCTCCCCAACACCTCTCTATAGAACCTCTACTGCCTGTCCACACATTGCACCCCTCTCCCCAACAGATCTCTATAGACCCTCTACTGCCTGTCCACACATTGCACCCCTCTCCCCAACACCTCTCTATAGAACCTCTACTGCCTGTCACACATTGCACCCCTCTCCCCAACACCTCTCTATAGACCTTCTGCTGCTTGTCCACACATTGCACTCCTCTCCCCAACAGATCTCTATAGACCCTCTACTGCCTGTCCACACATTGCACCCCTCTCCCCAACACCTCTCTATAGAACCTCTACTGCCTGTCACACATTGCACCCCTCTCCCCAACACCTCTCTATAGAACCTCTACTGCCTGTCCACACATCGCACCCCTCTCCCCAACAGATCTCTATAGACCCTCTACTGCTTGTCCACACATTGCACCCCTCTCCCCAACACCTCTCTATAGAACCTCTACTGCCTGTCCACACATTGCACCCCTCTCCCCAACACCTCTCTATAGAACCTCTACTGCCTGTCCACACATTGCACCCCTCTCCCCAACACCTCTCTATAGAACCTCTACTGCCTGTCCACACATTGCACCCCTCTCCCCAACACCTCTCTGTAGACCTTCTACTGCCTGTCCACACATTGCACCCCTCTCCCCAACACCTCTCTATAGACCTTCTACTGCCTGCCCACACATTGCACCCCTCTCCCCAACACCTCTCTATAGAACCTCTACTGCCTGTCCACACATTGCACCCCTCTCCCCAACACCTCTCTATAGAACCTCTACTGCCTGTCACACATTGCACCCCTCTCCCCAACACCTCTCTATAGACGTTCTAC